>VDFB02354130.1:0-36391 GCA_007258455.2 Sequoia sempervirens
TGAAAGCATATATGTGGGTTTACATGCAACCAAAAAAAGTGAGAGATGATGCTATCAAAGATTCTTGAACTTAAGAATTTTCCATGGAACAAATATTTACATATAATTGTAATTTCCACAAAATGATTTACAACTATGTACAAGTTACTATAAGTTCTCATTTGAACATGTATAGGGTTACAAGTGAACTTGAAAACCATGGATATAATCTAAGTAAAAGATTTTGGTTCAACACGCTCTTCAATAACATGTATAATTTTTTGATGATCATCACTATCTAGTCTCCATTTTCTTCGGCCACGTGCATGTGGAACTGCATGAAGATGTAGAGTGGTAGCAATTATTAAGTGACTATATTGATATACCTTGTTATCAGGTTGATAGTCAACAAAATGAATCCCATGCTGAACAACTTTGGCTTGTTTTAGATGATATGTCCCTTACTACAACCGGAGACACATGGTAAACATGAACCTAAGGTAAGACATATGAATGTGTGCAAAATTTTCGTGCTTAAGGTTTGTACAATATACATTTAATGTTTATAATGTAATGTGCACATGTGAATACAATGTATATAAATTTTAAATTCAAACTCACCTGTGGGAAATGACATTCCATCACTTGTTTCAGATTATGTTAGCTTATTCCTCTCTTCTGTGCAATGCAATAAATAATAGCTAACACCTTAGATGTTTCCAGGCTACCTTTATGACTACAAAAACATCTCACGTACACCAAATTTACACAAAAAAAAATCTAAAAAATTTAGAAATGTCTCTAAAGATCGTTAACTAGATATATATAATAAAATTTAAATTATTGAAAACTTACACGTGTACCTTTTCTAACCAATCCTGAAATATGGTCATAATCAGTTGAAATCAAAGGAATGTCTTCAAATCTTTCTTCATCATTTTCATCATATGTTTTGAAACAACTAATTGGCATCGTGTCCATTTACCAACATATCAAGTTCTTGGTTATTTGCATGCATATCGAGGAAGTTTCCCTCTCCAATGCACTTAGTGCAAAAACAAGAGTAATCCCTTGTGTCTAATATCCATCCATGGCGACTATCTGAACTCCTAACACAATGCGAAGATCTTGTTTTTTCTACCCTCTTGCATCCATGCATTGATCTTCTATCCACACCTAGGTACATATGTACAACAAAAAACTTATGTGAACAAATATGTATATATATATATATATATTTTAAGTTTAAATAAATTCAAATTTTTGATTTAATGTAATTTATACATACCCGATATCTCCCAAAACACTTTATGTGGAATGTGTCGGTTTGTTCTTGAAGATGTGCCGACCACATTTGATGCAAAGTGTTTCCTGCACCATTCAACAACATCATGTGCATTGTCTAGACGATCTTTTGGATAACTCATTTGATGCTTTCTTAAAGCTCGTCTGATGCAAGCTCTTGCTCCATCATGCTCACCCTTTCTATGCCCACTCTAAAAAAAACTCCAAACATGTGGTATTTTGTAGATTTTATGATATCTACAAAGTGCATAGAATGGCCGTGAAGATTTGAATTGTGCCGCACATCCATCTGACCATACAAAATGATTTTCAAATTTTACACCCACAGCTTCTCAAATTCTCAAAAGAAATATTGTAAACAATGTTGGACAAAAGTGTGTCATGCTCTTTATCATACTAATATAAAAGTGATATTCTTTCTTAATATTTCGTTCTTCATCACGTACTCTCAACACCATCAATTTTGATTGTGCATGTCGATAACACACATGAACCATAATAGTGATACGCTTTGAAAAGTAATACTGCGATTGAGATCTCCTTTTTGATGTACAAAGGTAATTTTCTACCAAAGTCAACTCGCATTAGAGCTGTTCCGTGGGAAAGTATCTTTCAATGTGTTTGGAATTGGTGTGCTTGCCACTTAGCAAAAAAGGAATGATGTATGTATGGTGGTATCAATTTTTGAAAATCTTCCATAAATTTTCCAATGGGAATCTCCTCTTCTACATAGTTCAACCTTGTGGATTCTTTCCCAAAATTTTTTTGCAACTTTACATGTACTTGTGTCAGTAAATTATGTGAATAACTAATAAACCACACTTGATCAATGAAACATTACATCAAAGAGAATCCAAATAACAATCTAATCAAATTGAAACAAATAAACTCTCTAAAAAAATTACTTATCTCTTGCAATTTACTATCTTTGTTAGGTCGGTATCCTCAATTCTTAAAGGAAATTTAGCCAAATTTCCACATGTCTCACAAATTCCTTTTATGCAGTTTATTTGAAGTCCATTTTCATGATCACATAATATAGACTTTATGAACAAACTTGCCTATTTAGGAGGTGCATTTTGAAATTACATCTTTCTTCTACTCTCATCTTTGAAACACCTGATAGTAGAGATCAAATTCAATATGATAACGACAACAAGTTTCAAAAAAATTGTATATCTTCACATAATATGGCTTTAACCTTTGAAACATTGTTTTCCCAATCTTTATATGAGGATATGCATTACAAAAGTTCATATACATCTCAAATTGTGTTATGTCTAGCCAATGTTTGATATGATTTTCATAAATACTAGGTTCAATCATTGTCCTCATAACATCTCTAGTATTTGATGATGAATGGCTGATGCGATCATGCCAAAACACGAGACCAGAAGTTCCTAACAACATCTTCAATCATTGTTGTTAGAGCCGAGGGGGCTCTACATAATTGCTCAATTTTCTTCTAATCTCTCATCCAAAAACTTTCTCTTTTTCTTATATTTTATTAATGTCGTTCTACTATAACCAATTTCAGTTGAAAGTGTAGACATTTTTATTTTTCTTGCTATATCTTGATGTACAATAGATGTCAACATCACCCTTCTTGTAGTGGCCTTATCCACTAATCGAGATCCTTTCCCAATGGAATCTAAACCCTTTTTAACATTTTGAATAATATCCTTTTGTAATCCCATGTGTTTCTTCTTATTTGATCTTTGAATGTATGCAACAATTGTAATGACTCTTTGAGGCTCATCCGCGAGAAGAAGTAAACCTTGATAACAGATGAGTTTTTCAAGTGTATCCAAGATGATTGAAATGATGATTGATCATTCCATTTACAGATTTAGTCATTGACCTCTTTCTCTTATTATAAGGCTAGTTGGCATAATATTTCAGTTTCTCCATATCCATTTCAAGTAAATGATCTAAATTTCTATGAGAAATTTGTTTCCTCACCTTTTCAACTAGTTTTATATGCTCATCCATACCAGTAGGAGGAAGTGATCCCGAACCCTCTCCAACATGCATTGTTTGAACTTGTTCCTCCTCCCTATCTTCAAGGACCATGCATTCTTGAGCGGATTCATTTGATCCAATGTCTAGATTTGGCTCGACTTGAGCATGAAAACTTCCTGCTTGTTGAGCCCTTCCTACATGCCACAAAATATTTTGCAAACAAAAGTGAGAGATGATGTTATATAAGTGAAGTTTATGTATGCAAACAAACAAACCGATAAAACATGATGCTATAAGTGAGAGAAGTTTGTGCTAGTTTTATATGCTCATCCATACCAGTAGAAGGAAGTGATCTTGACCCCTCTCCAACAAGCATTGTTTGAACTTGGGTCTCCTCCCTAACTTCAAGGTCCATGTGTTCTTCAACGGATTCGTTTGATCCAATATCTAGTTTGGCTCGACTCCAGCTTGAGGAATCCCTAGAGGATAAAACATAAAAATAATTTGAGAACATTGAAGTGATGAAAATAAAAGACCAAAGACACAAAACACAAATATTGAAACAAAAAGAATTGGATTAAGGAATTGGAGTCAAGGATCATATAAACATTGCAACTTGCATGACCAAGATGACTTGAGGACATTTAAAAGTATTTATAGTCATTCAAGTGCAATGACATGGTTAGAAACCTTCAAAACAAATGTGTGTTAAGACATAATTTAAAGAATAATCTATCATATATAACTATTATTACTTGGCACCATATAGCTTGAGTTTTGATGTATACATGTGTTAGTCTCTAGAAAACCTGACATTGCATTGGCTTTAAGTATAATTTGAGTTTAGAAAAATCTTAAGCTAATTAGATGTTGCAATGTAGATTGGATAGGGGATATTGATCACCAAATATCAACATTAGAATGCTACTTCATTGTACATGAAGGTGTAGTTTAATGAATAATAATTAGAAAATATAATGGTTTCTTTCAAAGTGCAAAGTTAGAATATATAGGAATTTGCAAAGCCATAAAATAATTAATGTGGTTGAAAAATTATGAAAATCAAAGTGGCATAGTGAGTGACACAAAATTTAAGGTTTCATTGGAGAACTAAGCATGTATTGAAGTGCACTATCATTTTCTTCATGAACAAAGTAAAGAGAAAATTGTGTAGATGCAATAGTCAACAATGATAATGTGATGACAAAAACATTAAACAAAGGTATTGGTAAAAGATAAGTGTGGAGTTTGTAGGGAAAGGGATTTAATGTACAATATTTTTAGTTTAAGAGTACATTTTAAGTTGGGGTATTTTAAGTTGAAAAATGGTCATACATTAAACATTTCTAATTTTAATAAGAAAGCCAATGCAAAATGTATGCACATACAAATTTATGTTTAGGTGTACTAACCAAATTATTGGGTGGAGTAATGCACAAATTATGGATTCCATCCCATCAAATGAATACTCATGTTTTTCAAAGTAAAAGTCCTAAACACACACTTGAGAGTGAGAGAGAGAAGAAACAAGCATGTACCTTGTTTCTTTCTATGATAATTTTCCAAGTTTTGTTCACGCCTCTTATGTTCTTCTTTTGACAATTTTCGTTGAGACGCATTTTTTTCTTTTTCTTTGTTGTCCCATTTCTTCTTCAACTTAAAGATGACTCAAAACAAGTCCTCTACCAACTTAGTTAAATTATCCTCCAAATTTTTCCTTGATTGATAAAAATGAAAAGTTGTCGAGCTCCAATATTTGCCTCCTTGATAAATGTGCAAAAACTTCTTCTCCAAAATCTGCTCTCCAAGTGATATAAATGACAATTAATCTTGCAATTTGATATCCAAAATAATGAAAAATAAGCTTCTATTTATATGCATATCCAGGATGGGAAAAATATTATTCTAGTGTACATGGAATAACTAGATCCTAGTTTAAATGAATCAAGTAGTAAACAAACAAGTTATTTCATTGTGGAGTTTGTTGTTATTTAATTCATAGGTATGCACAACATATCTAGTAATTTTAAAATTTTGTTAAAGTGTCAAAAATGTATATTAGAGGTATAATTTGAATTGAATTTTCTTAATTATATTTGAATTGAATTTCAAGTTACTTGTCAAAAATGTATAATAGAGGTATAATTTGAATTGAATTTACTTAATTATATTTGGATTGAATTTCAAGTTACTTGTCAAAAATGAATAATAGAGGTATAATTTAGTTAGTTTTCTTAATTATATTTGAGATTGAATTTCAAGTTACTTGTCAAAAGATTATATCTTGTTCTCAACTCAATGGTTCATATTGCTTAAGTCATTTAATTTTTTTTTTATTGTGATCAACATGAATGAACTTAATTATAAAGTGGCATTGATTTCCCTAAAATTCTACTAAAGATCAAATGTATATTGAATATAAGGAAATGTAAGTTGTAAGAGATCATAAAATAAGAAAACATGTATGTATATTGAATATTTAAAGCAAATGCATACATATATTATGTGTAAACATGTTTAAACCATAATCAAACACATGTACATACATGTAAAGGGATTCAATACATATAAACATAACACATATTATAAGCAAAGAGACAAATGTATGTATATATCATATAAGAAAATATATGCACATATCATATAAGCAAAATGTAAATTAAAGATCATCAAATGTCGAATACTAAAGATCAACAAATAAGCAAATGTATGTATATCATATAAGCAAATGTAAGTTAGAGATCATCAAATCTCAAATACTAAAGATCATCATGTATAAGCAAATGCATGTGGTAAAGATAAAAAATCTAGTGTGCATGGCCCAATATGAATGTCTACTCCTAGTCGAATGGCCATCTGAATGAGAATGATCCTGCTCCGATGGATGTGCTGAGCCCTGCAAATAAAATTGTGTACAAGATATGTTAAATACATATAATTTATATTAAATAAATTTTATGAAAGTTATTTTTAAATGAACTTGTATTTTTAAATATCAATCTAGATTTATGCATACATAAATATTGCATGTACATATACACGTGTGATTATATAAAAATGAAAAACTCACATGTCCACTGGCAACAGATTCATCCACAGAGTCACATCAATCATGCACACGATCTGGACCAAGGCTAGGAGTGATATGAGGTATGTCCACCTGTAACAATATATATACATATATATATCAACTTACATGAATATCTAGTTAAAAAAAAATAAAAAATGAAAAAATAATTGAAACATGCACATGCACACATACATGAATATCATCTAATATCGGATGACCTAAGTCCTCTGAAACAGTCGCCTCCACCATATCCACCAAACGGTCAAGCGACGAATCAACATCTGTATCCATCCGATCTATCCCATGTCATTCCAGAAATGATGAATGTAGAGGACTATGAAGGTGAGATGGCATCGACGATGATGAACCATAACCAATCAACATATCAGTAAAACCCATAGTCTGTGCAACTGCCGAATGAACTGTAGGTGGATCCTGATGCACACTAGTGCTCGACTGAGAGTGATGGGATCCTGGAACTGAACGACCTCTGCATCTCAAATGATCTCTAACATGCTCTATACCGATCCCATTGTCTGATGCAATGTTGGCATATGCCTCCAACAGGTCCTCAGCCAAACAATGCAGAGTCATGCGTGACATATCTCTTGTATTGCATCAAAGGCTGTGTAGGAGTAGGGATGCCAACCAGTAAAAGGATCCATGGTGGTCCTATGTGAAAGATAGGCGTGGATCGAGATGCGGACATCAAATGCCGGCCTACACAATCATCGGATATCCTAGTGGTGGCGATCGCAATGTCACCCCTCTGATCAATTGCTTCCTTTTGGGGAAGCAATGAAGCAACCTCATCTACTATGAGGCTAGAGCTAGGGTGAGGAGCATGAGACCTCACCAGCAATACCACAAACATTGGGGTGGTCTATGCAGCACCGATGATAGGTGGAGCTATCGGCCAATCCACCTTGCATACGACCAGCATATGTGGTGGAATGTCCGAGGAGTGAGATTAACTTTGAGGCCCAAATGGACCTCAACATACAACTGTTCAACAAAATACAATGGAATTTGGTCATTGTTTTGGTATAGACCATGTGCTGTGAGAAATCGTGGGTAGATAAATGAGGCCATAGCATGATTGACACATCTAGTGACTTGGTATCCCTAACCTTACGCACATTTTGATAAAATGGAAAGGCTCAAGTGGCTTTTATCATTTCTTTGGTGAAACTATCTTGTATTTGTTTTAAGGAGCGTCACCATGTACTTCTTCCATCACGGGGAAAAAGAATATCGATCCTATCGAGGAATATGCACTAAAGATCCTCTCAAGTTCATCTTGGATTTTCTAGACTATGCAATATTAACATGCATGGTTCACTATATATCCCCGGGTTTGCACCCTGTGCTAATGAATCTCTCAATTTTTTAATCTCATTACTAGTATTTGCAAACAAAGAATCTAGCGTAGGTGGAACATGATCTGCATTTTCCAAGTTATATATATATATATATACAGTACACCTAAAAGAGCAATGAGACTTTGGTAAATAATATATCTAGATAAAGAGAATACAAATCTAAAATAGTTGTAATAATTCATCTACTCATCAATAATATTTTCATACCATTAAAAATTTAAAAAGAATTGGAAGACAACTATAATCTATAACATAGCATCCTTAAATGGTTCAAATTTTAAATGAAACGGTGAAAGAAAGAATAATAATACAAAGATTAGTATAAAATTATTTGAAAATAATTGGGGATAAAAATATTTAATCTAATAGTTGTTAACGTAAATTAACTTCAAAATAGGATTATGTAAGTGAAATTTTTTTTCTATTGCCTTCATTGAACCTAAATTTATCTAGTTAAGATATGTCTAAAATTAAAAATTCACACTAGAATATTAATATTCCATAAGAATCTCATAAAGAGGATGAATTTAATGGAAGATAATATAAAATCCTCCATATAAGGATGAATTTTATCATTACAATATGAGTGAATCATCTCAATTATATAGCCAAGAACATCAAAAAATTATAGATTGGAAAGCAAAATAATCAGACATTTATCATATTTTTATATGTATAAAGTTTAGATACCATCAAACTATTTAAACTTATAGATTGCATAAAGCTATAAATTGAATTGTTAAAAATAATTTATTAAGAATCAAATCTAATAAAGTTTGACTTCATATTGCATGTACTTGTTATAAATATCTCACTAATCCAACCATACATTTTATATATGTTAAAAAATATATTTAATTGTTATGCCCATAATTTTTCACTATATCTTGACGTGGATCTCCTTCAGCTAGATCAATTAAAAATTATTTGTAATGTTGGAGGAAAATGGATTTAATATCATTAGAGTTGTCATGGAACTACCTCTCTTGATCAACAATAGATATTATCCACTCTTGAGAATGTAAATATGTTAGAGATAACTAAAAAATAATTTGTATCCCTTATATCCTTTCATCCAATGTAAGCCTATCTCTTAATTGAGATCCTCTACCACAATTAAGTTCAAATCTTCTAAGTTTTTATTTCCTTGAGGCTTAACCACTCATTGTAGAAAAGTTATTAGTAAGTGCTAAAAGCCAAAACAAGTTTTTTTTCTATTTGGATCCATATTTTTTTCCATTCCTAGGTCTTTCTAGCCATATTCTTATTGTAAGATCATAGTAAGGTAGTGCAATAGATTTGTCATCATTCCACAATTGTATCCACTTACCATTTTGATGAGGTCTAGAGACATCAACCAAAGGGATATTAGGAAACAAGGTGATCCAATTTGATTGAGGTGGGAAGTGTTGAGCTTGAAGGATAGGTGTGGGTATGAGGAATAAGAAGTTTGAAAAGTTTAAAAGAATTGGGAGGTGATATGTGAGATAGGTTTAATAGAATCTACTTAAATAAGGGTGTTTTGTGGAGAGGGACAATGGAAGAGAAATAACTAAGTTTTAATCTATCAATGCAAGCTAGAAGTTTCCTTGGTTCACCATCTCTTTAGTTGGTCCATTGAACTAGTGATCGGTATAAGAATATTTTTGTCTAAAATGGATCTAAACCCCTCATGGTATTTCTAGTTAGGATGTAGGAATTCAATTATTTTTAGAGTTTATGAGAACTAAACCAACTTGTATCTTGGTTTTTTCCACCATATCATATTCACCTCCTTGTAGCCATTTAGTCATAGGGAGGGCATAAAAATCCATTCCCACAATTTAACTTGAGATGAGGAGTAATTAGGCATACAATAAAGAAAAAATGAATAGGTATTCCTTGGATTAGTAACTGTAAGCACTAAGCACAATTGTTGTCGAGATCCACTCCTCAATAGATGATAAAATTAGCCAAGTATTGGGAAAGGTGGGTCAACCTTGCATCCTAATATTTTGATTTATTATTTTATCCTCATATTAGGAAATGAGGCATCTCACTTTGTGTTGGTAGTTATTTGTCATTTGTTGAATGCTTCAAGGGAGGTGTCTAAGATGTTCTAAATGCATATAATATTATTATAGCTTTATAAGATGAAACCCTCTTATGACATTTAAGAGCATGACTATAGAATATTTACAGTAAAGTATTGACCAACATTATGAAAATCATAAGAAATATTTTAAGAAATAGCAATTGTGTCAAGGAAAAAGATGTGGACATTTACAAGAATTTTTTTTTAAAGAAAAAGTGGGAGACCACTTATAATTTTATTTATATATAATATTTTACATATAGCTGGTTCAAGCGGACATACTAGTAGGAAAGAACCAACAAGAAAACCCGATTGCAGTCCAGGTAACAAATTTTACAAAATATCAAAAGACGATTGAGTCTGAGTACAAATGACCAATTGTCGATTACAATGTTACAAAAGCACATTGGTTGAATACGATAGTACATATGCACATTCTCTTTACATACCCAAAATACCCAAAAGAAGACATCATACTAGATATACCGGTGACCCGAATACATAACACAGTGGAGATTACAAAACCTTACTAAACATAAGACTGATAAGCTAGGAAGCCACTTTAAAAAAGATGCAGATTTTCCACCAACATGCTGAAAGCCATTAACCGAGATTTCTTTTGTTTCCACTTGTTTACCTTTGTGTTGGTGATCATGCTCAAATGAAGGTTTTGATTTGTTTTAATATTAGGCACATAACAATAACAAAATTTCTTTTTGGATGAAGATGGAAGTTGCAAATCATGAATGCAAACATGAATTCTCAAGAAAGAAATGGCATGATATTTTCTTTTTAAATCATCAATCTCCTCCATGGAAATGGCAGATTTGTATCTGTTTAGAACTTGGTAGAGATGTGAAGAAGTGTCATGCATTGTGGATAATAACATGCCTTGGAATATGTGAACATAGGTCTCTTCTTATGAAACAAACCTTCTTTGAATAATTAACATTAGAAATTAATACAGTTTGGTGAGCATATTGTATAATCACACTAGAAACCAACAATGGAAGATTGAGAGTCTCAACTAAGAATTCCACCAAGTATAGATAACATTCATACTAGAAGCCAACAACAAAGACCAAATTTCATAAATAAAGTTCATGTGTTATATATCATGCCTTTGAGGGGTCCACAAGTACCACGAGCCTTTTGAAATCTTTCTCCATCTAAATGCATCCATTCCAAGACCATTGGGAGGTGGGTATACAATATGAGCCAAATGTAATTTCTAATGTTAATTATTGAAAGAAGGTATATAAATTATTCAGCATCTTAATTCTCATCAGGTTACATCTTAGTCAATTTCAATGTATGAGTTCCATATATTTGTAAAATTTTCAAGTAATATAAAACATATTTTATTTCATTAAAATTAACCTATCTATTCCATGTTACAAAGGATGCTCTTATTTTAAATTATAAGTATATAATTCAAAATTAATTAGTAATTTTCAAGATAGAGTACACACAATTTCTTTAGTTAAAATAAAATAATATTCTTATTTCCATGTGAGAGTTATGTAGAATGGTAGTTTGATGTCTCGAAAATATTTCTTTCATATATACTAAATTTTTATCATTGTACATTATGAGTGAATCATCTCAATTATATATCCAAGCACATAACAAATTTATAGAGTGGAAAGAAAAATAATCACACATTTATCATATTTTTGTAAGGTGTTCGAAAAGACTAAAAGTTTCCCTAGAAAGAACTAATTAAGGAATAAAAAAATGGAAAGTGTCTACCTCATTGTATGTTGACCTTTCCCATATAAAAATATCATGGAAATGCTAAATGAGTTGATATAAGAATTTTTAAGAATGAAGGCACAAAATTCATAACACTAATCCTAAAAGCAACAAGAAAGGCAATGAATAAAATCTTCCTAGTTATTTTGAAAGAAACTTTAAAAGGTTCTAAATCCCCTTCACACCCCTTTCTAAATGAAGATAAAATAAATAAGTTACCAAATATTTCTTAGAGTTTAAGGTGGTGATTTTAATATGATTTGAGAATAAATAAGATAAATTAGATGAAATCAAGTTTTGTTGTAAAGGTGATGAATTTTGGGGGAATAAGATGAAAATAATTTTGAACCTAGTTGACTCATTAAATGGCAATAAGATAGATTTTAAAGGGGCTTTATTTAAAATATGTAATAGTTAGATATGTACTAATACATTATATTCTCTATTAGATAGTTATTTCTTCCATAAACATTTCTTACAATCTTATAATTTATTAATAATAGTGATGTGTGCATCCCTAGACACTCTTTGATAACCACACTATTAATGTTTCTATTTTTACTAGAGGATACTCTAATTGAAAAGCATGTAAAGAGGAAGGGTTAGTTAACCTTGATATTAATGCAATGAAAGGTGGGATTATCTTGATGGTATCAAAGTTATCTTAAAGATATATTGAAGGTTTTTCTTCTATGCCTGAACACATTTAGTGAAATATAATGAATATGTGTTATCCTAGAAAAATATGTATAGCATTAAGGATAAAATTTAGACTTTAAGTTGAAAGAAAATGTCAAATATTTAGAATAAAAATGGTGGGGATGGAATACAAGCTTCAAGAATCTCCTTGTAATAATTAATTGCAATAATAAATGATTAAAACTAAACACGAATGGATATGTCACCAATAATTTTTAGATAAAATGACTAAAATTAGAGCCAAGATATCTTAGTTCAAGTATCAGGATAAAGGTATCAAATTCTTATTCAATGTAAACATAGTCGAGTTTGATAGATAAAAAGTTGGCCCCATTAATACTAGGGGAGCATTTTCTAATGAGATTAAGTTGACACTATTCAATTTTTAGAAGTTAGAACCCTAACATTTATATGAGGCTTGTAAAATAGAACCTTATTAGGAAGAGTAGGAGAGGAGAAATGAACCCATAATAATTATACTTGTACAAATAAAAATAATAATAATGTTTAACCATTTCAAAATGTTAAATTTGTTTCACTATGATGATCAATAGCTAATTTGTACAAGGAGGCCACAATTTATAGGGAAATGAAGACTACATAAGAGGAGAATTTATAACATAGTAGCTTGGTTGTAGTTGTTTCTTTAGCATTAACTATTTTCTCTTTTTTCTTTTGTTGTTGAATATTTTATTTGATCTCTTAAAACTTATCAATGGTACTTGATCTTCATAATGATTATTTTCTTCTTTTTCAATTATTATCATCTTAGAAGGAATACCATTTCAATTTAGAGTAGGGAGAAATGTATTTTTCTTTTAAAGTATTTAAAATATTATATTTATTTGATGGTTCCTTCTTAACCTCTTCCACTCTTTGGAAAAAATTATCCAACCACTTGAATCTCCTTATATTAATCAATTTACTTCTATGATTTATGTATGTGTTTTTAGTGATTTACTCTTTATCCTTTCAATTTATTCATGATATACTTTAATATAGTTATAACAAGTATATAATAGTTTTTCATAATTGGATATGCCTTAAGAAACTCTTTAAACGTGAAATTATTTGATGAGGGAAGATATAAATTAAGGTTATTCTTTCTTACTTACCTCATGCTCATCCATATTTTTTGTCCATAAATATCTCAAATCAAATTGGATTTTGCAAAGAGGATAGCTATATTTTAAATATTTGCTCTTAGTCAAAGTCATTTATTTCTTTGTACAAATTTAAAATTGATTTATGTAATTTAATTTTTAATAGTTTTAACATGGATATATGAAGAATAGTTTTAAATATATATATATATATATATATATATAGTAAAGTGGACATATTTTTATATTTTCCTAATACTAGAAAATTTAATAATACCTTCATTCCTTCTAATCCTAATAGAACTATTTTATTATGCATTTCATTCAAACAATCTAGTTTCTTTCCTCTAAATTTATTCTTCGATTCATACATTTAGTTCACCAACCATTTTTGGAGTAATGTCATAAGACTCAAAGGCAAAATATGAAGAATTTTATCCAAGTTTCCATTGTATGCACCCTAAACTTTATATCATGAACTGTTTGATATAATTTCTCAAATAAATTTGTTTTAATGAACTGTTTGATATAATGCCTCAAATAAATTTCCAATAGTGTTTTTGACGGAGTATGATAGAAATAGTGTTTTGATATAATGCCTCAAATAAATTTGTTAATGAACTGTTTGATATAGGGTGCATACAATGGAAACACTATTTCTATCATACTCCATCAAAAATTACCATGAACTGTTTGATATAATGCCTCAAATAAATTTGTTAATGAATTGTTTGATATAGGGTGCATACAATGAAACACTATTTCTATCATACTCCATCAAAAATTACCATGAACTGTTTGATATAATGCCTCAAATAAATTGGAGGTGCCCTAGTAGAAATGTATGCAAAATGTGGAAGCATAGACAGGGCATGTTAATTTTTTGACAGAGTAGAAATGTATTGTAGAAATAGTGTATGTTGAAAAGGCTTTAGAAACTTTCAAACAAATGCAGTTTCAATTCAACAAATTTGAAAATTTTCCCATTTAGGGTTTCGAAATTTAACAAACAAATGCATTTTAAACTCTACGAAATTCGAATTTGACAAACCTGGTGCTCAATATGCAAGTTGGGTTGATGAACTTTGGAGAGACGAAGTTGAGTTTGCGTTCGCCGAAGAGATGAAGTCGTTTGCAGATCACGTTCTCCATTCACCGCATGCACAAGCACAGGGAAAGCAACTGGTAAAAGGCGAAAATGATAATGTTTTTTTTTATGTTTTATTTGAGGGGGTTCGATCGAACCCATGTTCGACCGAACCCCTTTAAATATTATTATTTTTGTTTAGGGTTTGGGGGTTCGGTCAAACCAATGGTTCGACCGAACATATAACGTGGTTCGGTCGAACCATTGAGTTCGACCGAACCCATTGAGTTTGGGGAAAGGAAAAAAAATGAAATTTCCTTCCTCATAAAATTTGTAAAACACTATTGTGGTTTGACCCTGCACTTGCAAAAAAAAGAAAATTGTTCTATTTTGGTGTTAGTGTGTTGTCCTCTAGGGTCTTGTGGTGGGGGAATTACACTTCTCTCATGGGAAACCCTTCTAGCCTCTTCAATTTTAGTCAGTTCATGCACTTTTTAAGGAAATGACATCTTCCACTCCAAGCTACTACAATAGTTTATAGATTGGTAATTCAATGTTGATTGGAAATTTGGTCTCTATGCCATAGACTAATTCAAATTGAATTTTTCTAGTATTCTTGTAAGTTATTTTGTCTACCAAAATAAAAAAAATAGCTTATCATCCCACTTCTTTTTATTTACATCTAGGATTTTTATTATTATATTCATGATGAATTTGTTACTAGACTCAACTTTCCTATTTCCCTATTGATGATAAGGGGATGAATATTCCAAAGAGATATCATATTGAGAACATATATCAACAAAATTTTGGAATCTAAAGTATATTACATTATCAACAATTATCCATGATGACATACCAAATCTACTAATGATGTTAATAAACATAAAATTAATCATTACTTTTGATGTATAATTTCTTGTAGGGATTACTTTCACCCATTTGGTGAAGTAAGTAGTGGCCAAAAATATCCATCTCTATCCATTGCTAGGATTTTCAATTATCTCCCATACAAAGTCTATACCCCACTACTAGAATGAAGCCTTTATTGAAAAGGTCATGAGGGTAAGTAGACTTTAAAATCTTAGCTTACCAAAAAACCTTTGGTAAGCATCACATCATCTTATAAACTTTGCCACATATCTAAATAATATTGGCCACTAATAACCTACACTTATGATCTTATGAACAATAGTTTTTTATATTAAATAATCACCACACAATCCTTAATGGAATTCCTCAATAAATTTTTTAAATTTCTTCTCATAATTTTTTTAGGAGTACACCATCAAGGCTTATCCACATCAACTATCCCTAAAGTATCATGTATCTTTGTGGTTCTATATTTAATGTTATTTTTTGCTTCTATATTTAATGTTATTTTTTGTTTATCATCTAACTAGATAGTGGATTTTTTTTTTTTCTAGATAAAATAGAATGTCATTATATCATGAACATTCCTTCAAATGAATAAAAGAAAAATATAGGTTGAAATTCATGTAATGCACTTCAAGTACATCTAGATTTGTATTAGCCATTAACTTGGATAGGCCTTGATACCTCTACACCTCTTTCTTGATACCTCTTGTTCTACAAAGATATCATTAACTACTATATGTGGAACAAAAGCAATGATCTTGGCTCCTATGACATGTATATTCCATAATATTCTTCATCACCTTAACAAGATCACAAGCAAATTTTTTCATTATGGAGTAGTTTAATTCAGCATCTAATTAGAATTTACTAAATAAATTTATTGTTTTTCTTATATCCCTAATCATTATTTTGTAGCAGAATAATAGTAATAGTATAGAACAAGGCAAAGGAAAATAGTTGAAAAGGATTTGAGTAATTTGGGGTTGCCAAGACCAATGCTTTCTTTAGTGTATCCTTAATTTCCATGAAAGAATCAATTGATTCCTTATTCTAACTTGATGAATGTCCATTTTCATAACCTTGGAAATGGCCTTTTTTTATAGCAAATTTAGGAACAAACCTCCTAACCAAGTTTATTTGCATAAAGAATGATTTGAATACCTTGACTATTTTGGGTTACAGGATGAGGTCAGTTTCCTTGACACATTCTAGGTCAATCCTCACACCCTCCTTGGACATAATATGCCCAAGAATCTTTCCTTCTTCCACACCAAAAATACATTTCTTGGGATTTAAATAAATCCCATACTTCAAGCATCTTTGAAAGATCAACTCCAAATGTTTGTAGTGACTGTTTTGTGTTAGAAATGTAGGTGAAAAAATATAAAATAGAAATATTATTTAAACTGTAAATTAGATTTTATCTAGTGCATGGCCATATAGAGATTGCAAGAAAAAAATTAGCAACTAAAAGAAATGTGGAACAAAAAAATTTAAACACATAACACAATGTTTATGTGGAGAAACCCTTTTAGAAAAAAACTCCATCAAAAAGAGAGGATCAAATCTATATTATATTAAAAAAAGATTACATACAATCCGTCCTTTCTCCTCTATCTTCAGTCCTTCAACACCTGCAAATAGAGTTTTTTCACTCTTTTCAATTACCCATATATACTACCACCTTAAGGCCTTTCTTATATAGCATCTTCACCATCTAAATGGGGAAATGAAGTTGGTTATCATATTCCAATTCCTCCCTTAGATAAATCCAAGCATTTAATACATAGGATAATGTAGGTTGCAACTATTTTAACCATCTACCTATTTTGGAAACTTGGTTATTGTTAGTTTCTAACCAACTTGGTGGTTATTGTTTGAAACCACAAGTATTTTCATCTTTAGTAATAGCCACACAAGATGAAAAAATCTCATAATAACCCCATATAAATTTGAACACCCAAATAACCTTATCCCCAAGGTTTCTTCTTGGTAAATATTAAATTATTGTCGATAGAAATTAGTTATTGAATCTCAATAAAATATTTAATTATCATATTAGTAAAACTTATTTGTCATAACATTAAAACCATGATGGTAAAAGTATAATTACTACTGTTGGTGGATCTTTATCCCTTGTGAATGATTTATAAATAATATTATGAGTAATTAATTACATATTATTTACAAGGTTGATGGCACTTTAATCTTAATATTCTCCCACTTGATATCATACATTGTAAATACATCCATGGAATACATAAGTCAACTAAGTAATAGGAACGAGGTCCATGACCTCCTTGCACCATGTTAACTTTCATGAGTTCACAGGTTTAGTAAGTGAATATATAACATTCTCCTAAGTTTCAATTTTCTTCAACTCTATCTATCCACTAGCAATTATTTAACAAATAAAATGGGATTGTACATCCACATGCTTAGTCTATGTGTGATACATAGGATTCTTGGCTAAAAAAAATATACTCTAGCTATTACAACCAATATGAATAGTCTTACAATCAAAACCAATACTTATGTACACAATATTTGTAACCAAATCACCTCCTTAGAGACATGGGTTGTAGTCATATACTATTCTTTGATGGTGGATAAATCAATCATAGGCTACCTCTTACTCATCCAACTCACTGATCCTCCAAATAAACACATACCCACTAGTGGACCTTCAATTGTCCAATTCACCTATCCAATCTACATAAATAAAACCTTGTATTTCCAATATATTAACAACATTGTTAGTACTAGTATAAACAAAACAATAATAAGAAGTACCACACAAATATATTAACACACTTTTTGAATAATTCCAATGTTCTCTACCAAGGTTAGACACAAAATAGCTCAAAAATCCCTCTACTTGGGCAATATCTGGCCTAGTGCAAACTATTGCATGCATTAAACTTCCTACAACACTAGCATAAGGCACATTATACATATCATCAAAATCATCTTCAATATTAGGACATATATATAATAAAATCTTAGTACCAACTAGTAAAGGAATTCTAATTGGTTTACAATCTTGCATACTGAAACTATTCAAAATACTATCAACATTCTTTCTCTGAGATAACCAAAGTTTTTTTACCCTATCTCTTCTAATTTCATTCCCAATATGTACCTCACTACTCCCAAATCTTTCATCTCAAATGCAATTAAAAGTCGAGCTTTTAGTTGACTAATCATACCCTTGTGTTATTAAAAAATAACATATCATCCACATATAAGACAAAAATTGGTATATGAACATCAATACATCTATTGTAAATGTAGTGATCTTTGCTTCTTACAAAACTAAACTTTAAAATAAAGGAATCAAATTTCTGATACCAAACTTGAGGTGATTGTTTTAAACCATAAAGAGACATTTTTAACCTTCAAACCAAGTGTTCTTTCTGTTTTACCTCAAAACCTTTAGGATTTTTAGTATAAATTTACTCTTCCAAGTCTCCATGCAAAAATGTAGTTCTAACATCCATTTTCCCAATTCCAAAATCATTAGCAACATCTATGGATAAAAGAAATCTGATTGAGGATAATTTAGCATTAGGAAAGAATATTTCAGAAAGCTCAACTCCCTCTCTCTAGGAGTAGCCCTTGGCTACCAGTCTAGCCCTGTACCTTTCTAATAAACTATCTACTCCAAAATTCTTCTTAAAGATCATTTCAACCAATGCCATTCCTTACTTTGGGAAAATGTGCAAGCTCCTAGGTATAAGAGACTAAATCCATCAACTCCTCTTGCATGGATTGCATCCAAGATTCACTATCATATAAAATAATAATTTCCCTATAAGATCTAGGTTCATCATCAACACTTAATAAAAATGTAACATGGTTAGGTAATATTATCAAATGCAATTGAAATTAACTAAGAAAACAAGTAATTGATCATACTAAACCATATTCAATGAGATTCTTTACAATTACTAAACAAGATCCAATTGAAACATGAAATATCAAAGTAATACATTTGAAAACCTAATTAGCAAATGCAAACCTAATCCCATTGGGAAATTAGTGCTGTAATTGATGTGGAATGCTCAACTTGAACCTAATCCATGGTTGATGATATAAAAGCTTCAAAGATGTATGATAATGGTGATTCACAAATATAATTAACTTAAGGATGAGTATGAAAATGAGTATAATTTGGTTACTTGATGTCATAACCCAATTTTATTGCATATTAATTATAATATGGTAAATTGAAATATTGAAGAAATTCAATATGAATATGTTAAATGGAAATTTTGAAATAGATTGAAAGAAGTTGATTGATGTTGACTATATGATCTTTTTAAAATTATCTTATATGTTATCGAGAATTGAACGCTACTGATGAATTTTTCAAGTGCAAGTGTGTGTAGTTGCAGGGTGATAGGTTGAAGGATGAGAAAACGGTTGAAGTAGGATTGTTTAGCCGGATCGAACGGTAAGATTGATGGAATCTGGGTGCACACACCACAGAATGGCATGATATTTGCATTTGAAAATTCATATAGAAATTATATTAAGCTGACTGAAATGACTCGATGATTGAAAAGATGTAATTGTGAAACGAAATTACGTGGAAACTTATATTTAAAAAGCCAAACTTGAGCTTGTGTTTTTAATTTAGAGGAAAATGAAAGTGGGATTTGGTATGTGAACGAATGTGTGAATATCAATTATGCATTTTATATCATTGTCAAAATGATTTAATGAAAGATCATTTTTATATAAATAATAGATATGCACATGAAAACATTTATATATATATATAAACACATGAATATACATACATATGTGTGATCAAATTTGAATATAAATATAAAGTAGGTATATATATATATATATAGTGAACTTGAAATCGATAATTATCATTATCAAATAGATGAAATTTAAATCGATATCATGAGAAAATCCCATGAAGGACATGGTCTACCATTGACAATATGGCAAAACTCAAATTTAGAATGGGGCGGCAATATCATTAATTCCCATTATCATTTTGAAACAACCCCTTAGTGGAGGTGTAGAAAAATGTAGAAAGATGCTATTTTGAAGAAGGATATTGGTTCCAACCGACAAAAAACTGGTGTGGAACGAAGCATTGTGGGAAAAATTCGAAGGGGATTCCTAGTTGCAGAGGTAATCGGTGATTTTTCCATTAAAATGTTGCTTTTTGTTTGATTTTACAGTTTTCAGCTTTATTTCCATGCTCAAACCGAATTGTTGCATTATCAATTCTATTGATTGAATATTGTTAGACCATCAAACTCTTATGCAAACTATACAAGTTAGACTTGTATAATCCATGGCTCTATTGTTTCTTTCTCTACACTTGGATTCACCTAGGCTTGTAGAGTGTATGGCTTGAAAGAGTTGACTATATATATTACCTTGTAAGCTTGATATCGCTGACCCTGTGTTTCAGCTGCATGTATGTTTTTAATTATTAAGCCCATCACATGCTATCGGGGAAACCCAATAGGATTGTGATTGGAGCGATGTAAATTATATATTGTCGCCACACTTTATGGGGTAGGCCGAAGCTATCATAGAAATATTTTGATGTAAATATATTTTAATTGCTTATTATTGTCTCTTCGATGGATGCCCATTTTGGCCGATGCTATCATCCTCGATCTAGCATCGAAGGGTAACTTTAATACTTTTGTTTTGCCTCATCGCCGAGGGAGACGGTGGGATCATATCACCCAGCTCTGTATATGGGATTTTGTTACTTCTCATAGATTGAAGATAACCTGTTTATGTCGCCAAGTCTGTTCAGGATAAAGGTTGAATGATGAAATTTACTCCTTAAATTTATTTGCATGTGTAGTATAGTGAACCATCACTCAATAGGAACAAAAACCATGTAGTCCATGGAGGTGATTACACCCAAGCTGAGGGTGGTGTTATGGCTACGCCATCGACCACCCTATTTTTTTAAAAGAAACAGTCAACAAATCGTTTTAGAATGATAGATGTATATTGTATGTAAACTATGAACAAGGGTTTCAATCTGAACCTAGTTAAGATTGATCTCTGTTTATGCTGAAAATTGAAAAACTAATTGAAACTGTAAATCCCCAAATCAATATTTCAACATAACCTCAATGAAGCATTTCTTAAATAAAAACACCTGCAAAATGAAAACTAAACTATGCAAAAACTAAAGCAAATTCCTTCAAAAGAAAATCAGCTCCATTGTTTTCCTATTTCACCATGATCTTGATTTATGCATTTAATGCTCTCAGATTTTTATGAGCACAAGTGCAAGAAGAAGCTGTGATGAACAAAAAAGAAGATTGATAATGCCTGAATGTATATGATTTTTGGTGAGAATAAGGGCTTTTATAGATGTCCTCATGGGAAAGATCTAGATTTTAGGAAGAATGTGGGATAAATGATTGAAGTGGGAAAATGCATATTGCAATTAATTGAAATGAGAGGGAGATAATGGATGGATTTTATTATATAATGTTGGTTAAAATCTTAGAATGAAGATGTATTTGTGAATTAATGAATGATTTAAATGGATCTATATTTGCAAATGGTTTAATGAAATATGCAATCGGATAAAGATTAAATGATTAAATGATTTGTGAATTTAGATGAATGGTTTAATGATTTTAATGCATGGATAATTTAATGATTGTGCAAATGGAGCAATATGAAATGATTTATGGATAAATGGTTGATTATGCAAATGGTTAAATGCTTATAATATTATTGAATGAATAAATGCTTATAATATTTTAATGGTTTTATGGAGATATGATTATGCAGATGATCAATTAAAATATGCAATGGATAAAAATGATTAAGAGGACATTTTTATGCATCTACATTTTGCTCCTCTTTGAGACAATGCAACCTATCACGTTGTTTTAAAGATAAAATATTGATTAACTGATACATGCCCTAGGGATATCCTAGTAAGGATGATGATAAGGATGATAAATGCATTCAAAAGAAAATCAGCTCCATTGTTTTCCTATTTCACCATGATCTTGATTTAAATGCATTTGATGCTCTCAAATTTTTATGAGCACAAGTGCAACAAGAAGCTATGATGAACGGAAAAGAAGATTGATAATGCCTGAATGCATATGATTTTTGGTGAGAATAAGGGCTTTTATAGATGTCGTCATGGGAAAGATCCAGATTTTAGGAAGAATGTGGGATAAATGATTGAAGTGGGAAAATGCATATTGCAATTAATTGAAATTAATTGAAATAAGAGAGAGATAATGAATGGATTTTATTATATAATGTTGGTTAAAAGCTTAGAATGAAAATGTATTTGTGAATTAATGAATTATTTAAACGGATTTATGTATGCAAATGGTTTAATGAAATATGCAATTGGATAAAGATTAAATGATTTAATGATTTGTGAATTTAGATGAATGATTTAATGATTTTAATGCATGGATAATTTAATGATTGTGTAAATGGAGCAATATGAAATGTTTTATGGATAAATGGTTGATTATGCAAATGGTTAAATGCTTATAATATTATTGAATGAATAAATGCTTATAATATTTTAATGGTTTTATGGAGATTGATGATGCAGACGATCAATTCAAATATGAAATGGATAAAATGATTAAGAGGACATTTTATGTGTCTACAATCCCATGGATTCAATCATTTTAACATTGTTGATTAACAGTTAGCATGTCGTCCAAAACTTTTAAATTAATTCCAAAAGTTGATAACAACTTCATTTTAGTTATTTCTTACATGAAAATTTATACACAAATGTTTAGAATAATAAAGCTTGGAAAACAAGGCATTGGAACTTGAAGCTGCAATCATAAACCATTGGAAACGACATTGTTTTGTCATAAACTGTAACTATTTAGTTGGAAAAAACATTGTATTATTGTAAACAGTGAATGTTCTATTGGAAATGACATTGTTTTACATCATAAATTGTAACTGTTTAGCTAGAAACAGTATTGTAATATTGTAAACAGTGAATGTTTTGTTGGAAATGACATTGTTTTGTCATAAACTGTAACTGTTTAGCTGAAAACAACATTGTAATATTATAAACAGTGAATGTTCTATTTGAAACGACATTGTTTTGTCATAAACTGTAACTGTTTAGCTGGAAACAACATTGTAATATTGTAAATAGTGAATGTTTGGTTGTAAACAACATTGTTTTGTCATAATCTATAACTGTTTAGTTGGAAACAACATTGTAATATTGTAAACATTGAATGTTATGTTGTAAACGATATTGTTTTGTCATAAACTATAATTGTTTAGCTGGAAACAACATTGTATTATTGTAAACAATGAATGTTCTATTGTAAATGACATTGTTATGTTGTAAAAGTGTATGTGTAGCTGAAAACAGTCTTATTCATTAAACTGTTTAGTTGAAACAACATTGATTAGTTGTAAACTGTGAACGTTCTACATGAAACAACTTGTTCTATAAATGTTTAGTTGGAAACAATATTGTTATGTTAAAAATAGTGAATGTTCATATGTAAACAACAATGTTAGATTATCATAGCTTGTGTGAATATAAAAGAAGAAACAGTATGTGAGAAACTATTAATATAGACTTATTTTGGATTCTTTATTTTCATGAATTCTAACAAAAGAAATATCAAAATGCGATAATATTAAATGATTGCAATTTGATTTAATGGTTTATTTCAGAATGTATGTACAAACCAATAACTTAAGTAGGCACATATATGTGTATTCCCATAGACTTCATCTATGTACATACACATACTTGTGACATACCTGTTGTTAATAGATTTGCACCCTGTTGAATGCAAGATTCAACAATCTATTGAAACATGGAAACCTTCTTCAGATGTGGGTGGTCTGAACGAAGAAGGAATCTCCAGAGCGAATTGGTTCTCCGAATGATAAATCCTATTCAAAATAATTTTTCTGAAGGAAAGAGTTAGAAAGATGGACTGAAATCAAAACTTAAAACTACTGACATGGTTAACTTGTTATTTTATGAAAGAAACCAGATTTTTCCACTCACAACAATTTCTCTATTACAATAGTTCTCACAATTTCATCAATACATGATTTCATCAATAATTCATATGAAGATTCACGGACATCGAATACATCATACAACCTAAAAACATGAAATCCTGTGCAGAAAAGTCATAAAAGCAGGACATTAAGGCGTCAAATTTGAAAACACAAAGGCATCAAACTACTGTTACCAGTCTTGAGACAAGAAAATGGAAAGAAGAACTCAGCTGTATTACTGAAACTGAAAGAGTGTCTATCTGAAATTGAGTACAAAAAGGGTTCACAAGCTCAAAAATGTGTATGAGCAGGAACTGAAATCTCTACTGAGAAGGAGCCAAAAGACTAAGTCTTTTCAAAGATATATCTCTAAGAAACCCTAATCCGAGCTCACAAAGAAGCTCAAGGAAAAAAACTTCAAACTGTCTCAAAAATTGCATAAAAGCAGCAAAAAGCATACTGCTTTTATGATCAAACTGTCAAGCCTCTAAAAATAGGCTGAATCTGCTTTAAAAACCAGAAAAACACCTTATCTCTCCAAGATGAGACCCAAATCTGACCAAGGGGAAAAGTCAACAATAATCTGCTAAAAATAGCAAGAAATCATAAAACAATTTATAAGAGATTGCTTTACGATTCCGCTTTACAGGGTTGCAGATTTTACAATTTATCCATTTTTGCAATTAAAGATTTGCAAAATCTTTTGCAAAAGAATTACATCTTACCTCTCCATTATAATGCTTTGATTTTTCTCTTAAAAAATCATAAAAATATCAATACATATCATCCTCACATCAATATCTCCAATTGATTTCTCTAAAATCAATTAAAACAAAACCCCTAAGTAGACAATTGATTTTCTTTGAGAATACAAAAACCTAAGTGATAAAAATATCCACTTCTAGGTCATAAGGTATTCACCATTCATACAAAATCTTCTAATTTTTCTAAGGCACAAGATACAAGCCCTAAAGACTTAATGTAGCGACCTAGGCATATGAATTCGGCCCCCCTCAAATATTAAACTTCAGACTTTTGAATAAATCATAGTACAAGGCCACCCTAATTCGAACTTCCCCATGTGCTATTGATAAACATGAATATTCTAGACAATTATGATGTTAGCTCGAATTAGGGCATGAAAAAAACAAGGTCAAACCCTAAAATGATTCATTTTGCAATTATCACTTTGGAAAAAATTAGTCTCTGGCTGAAAGGAGCGCCGTCACCATGATTGAGCTGAATCTGTAGCTTGTATGTTCAAGAATCTTCACCTTTACCTTATGAAAGTCGAATCCTCCCATGGGTAAGCTCGACTTGTTTGTTGTTTTTATTCTTTACTCCATTCAAAGAATAAGAAAGGCCATTAAGGCCGCAGCCTGCTCATGTTTCTGACTTTCTTTTACCTTCCTGTGCTTTGTTCTTCTTGGCCGATATGCACGAACTCGGGCTTTGTCTGAAGCTTTCATGAAAGAACTTGCTCGAGGATTCTTGTTTTCTCTACTGAGCACAAGGTAATATGCTTCTATGTCTTCTCGTTTTAGTTCATTCTAGCTTTATGGCCGTGGCCAAGACAACCTCTAATGTATTTGTTTTTACATTTCTACGCTTATATTTGCTATCTCTGCATTCTTTATCTTTACTGACCACCCTACACGAGCTCGCACTAGATTTTTTCATGGGGTTTGAGACTCTACTATATCCCTGGTTGCAGCTATATGTATCTCAGAAAATGCATTTTTTAAACTTTTGGGTTCGAACCAAAACATGAACTCCTTTCTCCCTCACATTTGAGGAAAAATTCCTTCATGGGTGTCATGAAAATAGAAGGAAAACTAGCATTCTCTAATTCTGAAGCTCGACCCACCAAAGGAAATTCGCATTTTTGTATTCTTGTTGTCTCATACAAAATCCTCACATGGGTTATCACTGCAATTGTATTTTCTGTATTTTAGAAGCAAACCCCAAACGTGGGTATTCAGGAAACAAAATATATTCATTGTACATTCAAATTATAAGCTCGACCCATGATGGCTTGTGCTCCACTTTGATATTCTGTTGAAAAGAAAAAATCACATGGGTAAGCTGGAAATATATCTGTTTGTCTTTAATATATTCATATGAAAATTAGCTCGACCACCATTATTTCTTTTGCACTTTCAGTTGCAAAAACTTAGACATGGCATTTGTTACTAAAACTGGGCTCGACCCCTCTCTTATTTCTGCATTTTGCTTGCAACTCGTAGAGTTATCCCTGTACTCCTGCATTTGTCTCTTTGTGAAGAAAAGAACCAAAGGTTCATGAATGCTGGAAATGTATATGCTATTTGCATTACTTAAATATCAACTTCATGCTGTTTTCCTTTGCACTCAGAATTGTTCCTTTTTGGAGTCCTTAACTCTACCATACAACAACTCTTGCTTTCTGTCTTTGTACTTCAGATTTGGTAATGAAAATAGTTAATGAGCTTGCTTTTGTTTAGTGACCACACATACCCTGATAGAATATTGGCATGAATACTCTTTAGACCACTGTTATGCTACCTCCTTATTGACTTTCCTTGAAAAAACACAAGATGATCGACTTCTTGATTTTATTTTGGACTTATGCAGAAATTTAAATCAAAACAATGTAGCTCTATGGACTGCACCTTACCTGATTATTTAAGTGCATTTCAAGTGCATGATTAACATTTCAGAAACACCTTCCGTTAAGAACTGCTATCATTTCTTGTCATTCTGGAACAAATATTTTCGCATTATAATTCTCAATGTTGCATTTACTTATCAGCCAACCTGGAATTGACCGTTCATTATCATTTGAATGCAATATCTGTTCCCTCATGCTCTTGGGCTTCGACCTGGCACTCTTCATGCATTTTTATGCTCCACTTAATAAATTGTTCTGTAAATCTATTTTTTCTTAAGATGAAAATTGAAATAAATCCCTTCATTAAGGCATAATGTATGCCTGTTCACTGTCCTTGGTTGTGAAAGAACACTGATGAACCGAACCTGACAAATGGTCATACTGAACAAATAACATAGAACGTGAACCATACAACATATGTTTGATATAATTGTACTCAGTTGAATTAATTGAGCAAGTTAAACTCACTGTTCACCTGTAGCTTTTAGAAAGCATTAACCTGATTGTTATGAATGTACAGTTGGTTTAATAGCTTGATAGATAACTATGCTTTACTCTATCAGTTGTATAACACTTCTTTTGATGACTATATGATGATGTAATCTTTAAATCAGCCCATTTATAATGAATAAGGAAGCATGCCGAGCTCTACCCTTGTGGGTGCCCGTTTTTCTCCACATGATTGGTCTTCGAATAATGATCAACTTCATGAATTTACCTATACCTACACAAGGAAACAAACAATGTTAGCATAAAAAACAAGATACATGATCATATTGTTGTTTCTCCTTCAGCTCATTTCTTCTGTACTTTTTGTGATTGTTTCAATGTATGATTGATAGTAGGCTGCATTATTGTTGGTGACTCATATAGGTATCTTCATAATCGGAGCCACTGGCATCTCCCTCTTTTCTCTTACAGGTTGACGGAGCTCGAGAAGAAAAAGGTACACCATTCATCGTCGACCATCGGCCAAAATAGGCAATGATGATTATGTTGTTTACTTATGTGATTTATTCTTTCGCATCTTCCATAGTGTAGTGTACTATTAATGGTGCATTGTGATAGTCACATCCACGGCTTGTGTGGATATTTGATTTCATCTTATGCTTTTCATTTCGAAAAGAAAATGCATTTCAATGCAATGTTGTAATATCATTCTGATTCTTGCAATCAAATGAAGCTATGTAAATATGAATCTTTTCATGAAATAAATGAAAGCATTTGAAAATGCTCGGTTGTTTATATGCTCAATTTTGTACTTCATTTAATTCTGGAATATTTGAATAGCACACTGAAATTCAGTTGTCTCTTCTTAATGCACAACTGTCACTTAAAGAATAACGAACATGATGCAAACAACACTTAAACATAATCTGCAATTTCACCTTAAGATATAATAATGTTCAACCAGCTCCACCAATCGAGCTGTGGCAAAAAATTGGTAACAATACCTTCTTTTGTTTTAACTTAATTCATTTTTAAATGGATAATGATTTATGTTGAAAGTAAGCATGGGTCATGTGAATGATATGAATGCATATTATAATGTACAGTTCCATTTGAATCATGTATCCAGTTTTTGTTTAGTGAGGAAATAGTAATCTGATTTTCCTTTTTCGTAGACATATGTGAGAAGAATATTCTTTTACTTGAAAAGAACTATGATACTTAAGTAGGCTAGAGCACCTCAGGGTAGATGCTGCTAGAGGGTAGATAGTTGTTATGAAATGTTGTATTGTAGAAAGTTACCTTCCAGGATGAGTGTTAAAATGGAGTTCAAAGAGTATAGGTTTGCTTTACCAGAACCTATTGTTTGTTGTTGCAACACAATTTTTATGCTTGGCCAAGCAATATAGTTCATTTTGTATGTATGAACTATGTGATAACATTCTCTACTATTCCTAGCATAGATCTTGCATTTTCTTTTCTAACTTGTAGATAGAAATTGCATGTTGATGTATGGGAACACACCAAATTCCACCTTGTAGATTGTTCTCTTGCTAAAATTTCTATGCAGGGTCGGGTATTCTTCAAGTTGGAAGAATTTCGGGGAAGCATAAGCTTTGTGGTTGGGCGGTAAAGCGCTTCAACCATGTTTTCATCCACTAGTGGAGGTGAGCATCAAGAGGAACCTTAGATGTACACAAGACTATTTATTCTACGATGTAACCTTGATGTAATACTTGATGTACCTTGATGTAAAAGTTGTACAATGTAATGACTTTGTGGCCTTATGATCCAAGTCAAACCTGATATTGTAATTTGACTTTTGAATTGAATATACGAATCTTGACTCATTTTAATTAGACATGTGTTGCTATGAAGGACTATAGCTACTTAGTTATATCTTTTTAATTTGAATATATTTATGTGTCAATTGCAATAATATTAATTAAGTAATATTTTAGGATGGGTTATTACACTTGAATGCTTGTGAATGAGAACTCATGGAAAATGAAGACTATTTATAGATTTTTGGAATGAATCAATGGTTGAGATTGAATTAGCTAATCAATGGATGAAATTGAAGGAGAGATGATGACATGGATCAAAGATCAAATCAAGGGTTGATAATGCATAATGACATGGATCAAGGATTTTAATCAAAGGTCCAAATTGCTTGAGACAATAACAAATCCCTTGATTTTAGGAAGCATGTGGGAGATATTTCCATGTGGAGGGAATTAAGTGAATTCTTCAAATGATTGGAGGAAATTAACCAATTAAACAATTTATAAATTATTCAATTGTGCAAGTGGAGGGGATTAGAGATTTTAATTAAACAATTAGGAATTATTTAATCAAATAGAGATTTATGACATTTAATTAAATAATTTGTATTATTTAATAAAAAGAGAAGAAAATTAGTGTGAAGGTGATGAATTAATCAAATAAAATTAATTATTCGATTAATAGGGGAAAATAGTGAATTTAATTAAACAATTGACATTATTTAATTAAATAGATGAAATAGGTGAATTAGGAGAGAAATGGTGTTAACACATGAAATCTCGGTGTGTGATATGATAAGGAAATTTTTAGGTGTCTAAATTTTGCCCCTCTTTGAAGTGAGGTACTTGTTGCATTGCTTCAAAGAACTGATACTGCTTAGAACAACACAACTTAGATTAAAATTTAAAATTTTTCTACCTTTTTAGATGCCCCTTCTGACTTTTTAGATGCCCCACTGTGCTCCAATGAATGAAGGAATGTTGGTATGTTGCCCTCTTGAGAGATCAAGCAGAAAAACTCTTTCGAGTTGAGCTCGTGACAAAGCTACGTGAATAGTTCGACTACGAAGAGGATGAGAAATAAGTCTTAGGACCCTAGTGAAGTGACCACGGTAGGCTGCGAAGCAAGAAAATGGAGATACAGGGCTAAAACCCTAGGTTTTGTAATGCATATATATGAGTTTGGGTCCATTTCCAACTCATTTGTACCCTTTTATTTTTAGAATTTGAAGATCTCAGAGTAATCCTATGATTCTAGCTTAGATTTTCTCCAAATCTCCTGAAGAGATGGCACATAGAGCACTTCCCACATATCACAAAAATCAAGTCCAAGAGTTCCAACGATTAGTTGATGCAGGACCACCGGTATGCACTCCAAAAAGATTCTCTTGCACATATTTCTAGGTAGCTAAATATAGGGTAGATTAGGTCAACAAAGGTGTCATGATTTGGGCGACGCTTCTGAAACCCGATGCAATGCTTTTGAAAAATATGGTGACGCCTTTGCACTAGACATCATTGTTCTACATATGCATGGGAGATTCATCGACGCTTTTCCTTTTTATTGACACATTTGCATACAATATAGTGACACATTTGTATGATTTTAGAGACTCACATTTGCATAGCGATGCTTTCATAGGATAACAACACGTTTGCAGGGTAGCGATGCTATTACAAAATAATGACACGTTTTCCAAGCCAATAGTGTGATGTGTTTGCAATAGAGGCTCAATTTTGCATTCTAGGGATTCTACCTTATATTTTTTTCTCCAATTTTTTAGAAAATTGATGTTGTGCACATTATGTGTGTAGGCTTTCTTCCATCCTCTACTTTCTCGAGAGAGGAGACTGTAGATTCTAGAGTGGCTGACTAGATTAGGGGAGCTCAATGTACTATTCCTAAGAGTGGTTGGATTGTACCATGTTTCATTTATGCTAGAAATCAGGACCCCTTTAGCTCTGATGACAACCTTGGTGGAGAAACGACACTCAAAGACATCTTTTTTCCACCTTCCTATAGGCGAGGTAATAGTGACCTTGGAGGATTTTAGGAGGATCCTACGAGTATTGATCCAAAAAGAGTGGGTGATTTATGATGGGGATCTTGGCCTTGAGGCCATGTTCCATGTGTTGGGAGTGGAGGACCTTTTACTAAAGGGAGGACAAATTGACCTGCGACACTTCGTTTGCATTGCTAGTGATCTCACATTGGTTATTACGGGGCTCATCATGGGAGTCCTATATCTTGACATGCGATCTTGATTATTTAGCCTAGGATGGGGTGTTGTACTATAGAGGATTATGGAGGATGTCTGAGTGTATGACTGGGTCTATGCCTAGAGTAGTGATTATTTTAGTGGCTAATATTCATCAATTGGATAATATTTGAAATTTGGGAATCCAAATTTGGCTAATAGTTTAAGTTGTAATGGGACCTGAATCACCACATTTTTATAAATTTTTATTTTAGTCTTATTTAAATCGCCAAATAATTTATTTTATTAAACTTTTTAACTCAAAAATTCGTCACAATATTCTATACATAATTAGATCAAATTTTCCTAAATTTATAAGTTATAGTACAAATGTAAATTAATTCACAAATAGTATATCATAAATATTAGTTTCTTTAGGAAAATATTTCAAATATTTAGTTGCCTCCATTATTTAAAATATAACATAACACCCCTCATTGTATTTCATGAGGTAAAATGTACCTGCAATGTATAGTGCTCATGGGGCCTTAAATAAAATAAACTTTGGGCCCCATGAGCATTATAGATTGTAGGTATGTTTTACCTTATGGAATACAACAAGGGCTATTATATTATATTTTAAATCAACGGTTGCAACTAAACATTATAGAGTCTACCCCTTAAACCCATCAATCGTTTCCACCCTCAAGCCCCTACTTTTGTAGGAGAATTATTTTCTAAATGGAAGGATTCAACATTATAATTAATGAGTTATCCTATTATTTTCTAAGATTCACCAAGATTTTTACAAAATTTTAGTGATGTAAAAAATCGCCAATAAAGTTAATATTTTTTTTGAAAAAAAGGAAAAAATCACCAATAAAGATATTTTTTTTTTGAAAAAAAGGAAAAATTCACCAATAGAAATTCATATTGTTTTCCAAAAAATGAAAGATTCGCGAGGATTTTATATCTTTTCTTATTGGGGGTTTCTTAAAGTTATCACTGGCCTAGGGTCCTTGCATATTGGCCCATTTATACCATGACATGCACTAGGTGGTGTATCGAGAGGGTGTCAGCATATTCATAGGGGTTACCTTGCTTTATATATGGGCATGGGAGCACATTGCGATACTATGACCAATTGTTGCATTCAGAGCTATAGAGGAGGAGGATCTAATCATGTATTAGTATGATGGCATGACTACCCTCCACTACACAAGGGAAACATATATAACATATTGGAAGCAGGTCATTGACTACATGACCATATTTACATCGAGACTCTGGATACAGGCTTAGGCCTGGGAGGATGATGCAACACACTTGAGCAATTACCAACAGACTCGATGGCTCATGGGTTAAACTTCATATTATTGAGAGATATTTACCTGATCAGGTTGCTCACCAATTTAGGGAGCAATAGGATGCTTTGATGGATGATTATCGGGTGATGTATGCTCATACCTATCATGAGATTGCTAAGTGGGGACCTCATATAGTTCCTCAAACTGCTATCAACAATTTTACATAGTTGTTACCATTGCCATGGGTATACACAGGTGGGTTGGATGATCCTAGTACTACCCCAGGATATGACGCATGGTTCACACAACATAGACCTATTAGACTCACTGATCTAGTAGGAACAAATGTTGGAGGTAGAGGACAGTGGGGTAGAGAAAGCAGAGGAGGAAGAGGTGGCAGAGGAAATATTCAGATTTTGGAATAGATGCTGGGGTAGGTGCCAGGGAAGATGCCACAAGGCCACCTCCATGTCCACCACCTTTTGTTCCACAACAACATTAGGTTGTAGTGGTGCTCGGGGCTTCGGATTAGAGATTGCAGGAAACCACCCAAGAGTGGGATTAGAAGACCATTGAGCAGGATTAGGCCCGTTAGGAGCAAGACACATACATGCAGGAGATAGATAGTGCTCAACAAGAGCGCGATACCCTAAGATAGGAGCAAGACCAAGTCTGTTCTGAGAGGGATCAGGAGAGGACACAAAGACAACAAGTAGAGATACAACTGGCATAGGAGACTACGTGAAGACAACAACTTGAGGTTGCCTCCTAAGTGCAGGGTTAGATGGTATCGACTTCTCTTTATGAACAGGCCATGGTTGAGGCATCCTATTACAGGACCATGTACTATATGTAGGTTCCTCCCCACTGACGATGTACTAATTTTTCACAGAGGAGTGCTTTAGCTCTAAGTCGATCAGTGGGTGGTCCATCAGGTGGACATCGACAACCACTGAGAGAGCCCGACAGAGAGGACCAAGGGAGCAGAGGATAGCCCCTATGTACAGATGTATACATTTTTGATGTAGACTTGATTTATGATTTATATTCATTCGTTGGCTCTTTTTTGATAGCTCCTCATGTATATCTTTGATGTATATTACACACTTTGATATGTATCACAACATTTATTTTTTTGGACATATATATATATATATATGAGATGATTGATGATGTGACATTTATACTATGATATCTTATTTCATGCTTATGATCTTATGCGATGTATGTATGCTTATGGATGCATTATGGATGTGTTATTTATCAATGCAGATGTTTATGAGATGTTATGACATGCTTATATGATGGATGATGGTTATTTAATTTATTATGTTCATGATGTGATGTGATGTGATATAGATATGATTCATGTATGCAGGATGTATGTAATGCAATGATATGAATGATTTCCTTTGATCTTTTCTCATGATATGTGATGATTATGCAGGATGTATGCTATGAGATGTATGTTGATTATTTTTGGGTGCAATATGGATGCATTTATATTATTTTTGTTGTATTTCATGATACCAAGATGTAAATGTTAGTATGGACAAAAGTAGAAGGAGATGGATATTCATTAGCCTTTATTATTGAGATTGATTCAGTATTCTAAAAAACCTATGATTATTTGAGATTTTATTGGATATGTGATGAGGGCATGTGCAAGATCATGAGGGGCCAAAAAGTGGCAATGAGAAAAAATGTGTTTTTACTTCGCCAAAATCGTGAAACAAAAGGTTGACTTTTTTTATGGGGGGTAAAATTTGAATTTGGTTTGGTAATACCAAACCAAAACGGATATCCGTTAATAATGGATATTCGTTTCCCAAAATTATTTTTCATCAATTTATGTATTCAAAATAGATATCCATTTCAAAATGGATGTCCATTTTGAATAAGTATTTTAAATAATTTTATATTTTCAAATGAATATCCATTTTGAAAAGCCCAAAAAGTACACTTTAGTAAAATGGGCATAACTTTTGCGTTATTGATCAAAATTTTGATTTTTATAGGCGTTGGAAACGTGATTCAGAGATATAAACAATGGATAAGATGATTGTGGTAGATTGAGCATTAAAAAATAATTATAATCATTTTAATTTACTCCTTAAGTTTTAAAATTTTAAATGGTCATAATTCTTGCATACAAAGTCTTTTTTTCATGTTTTTTTGCAATAATCATCCTAAATGACTAGAAACATTAAAGAAGTAATAAATAATGAAACATTTATATTTTTTTAGTAAGGAGAGTAAAAAATTTGCATAAATCATCATAGAAGGCCTCCTTGTTGTATTTGATCCTATGCACACCTTTTTCCAAGTTGAACTAGGAAAACATATATATATCCCTCTATCTATTTAGCTAGCTCTCCCTCTCTCCCCCTCTCCTTCATTTACCCTCTCTACCTATCTCTCCACTTTTCCCTTACTCTTACTCTTACTCTTCCTCTATCTATATCTCTCCTCTCTCTCCATCTCTACATATCTCTCTCCCTTTCTCTTCCCCTCTATCTTTCCCAGGTTATATATATCTCTACATATCTCTCCCTATTTCTATCTATATATTTCCGTATCTCCCTCTATCTGTATCACTCCCTATTTCTATATCTCTCCACTTCTCTCTTTCTCTCTATTTCTCCCCCTCACTCTCCCTCTCCCTTCCTCTATCTATTTATATAATCTCCCTCTTCATCAAGTTATCTCCAAATCTCTCTCACTCATATACACACACACACCCTATTTATGCCTCCCTATCTCTATCTCTTTTTTAGCGCCTCTCTCTATATCTCTCCCCCTATCTCTATTGCTTGTCTCTATCACCTCCTTTCTCTCACTCTTTCTCCATCTATCTATATCTCTCTATCTCTCTTTTTATGTATCTATCCGTATTGTATTATCCCTACCTCTCTCTCTCTCTCTCTTATTTATTCTCTACCTATATCTCCCTATCTCTCTATCTCTCTCTATATCTCCCTTTATCATTATCTATCCCTCTTTCCCTCTCCCACTATATATTGATATATCTCTCCCCCTCTTATTCTCTCTACCTCCCCACCTATCTCTCTCATTTTCTCTACCTCTACCTCTATCTCTTTATCTACCCCCTCTCTATCTCTCCCTCTCTATCTCTATTTCTCTCTCTATCACTTTATCTTACCATATATTTCTTTCTATCTCCATATTCCTCTATATCTCTATATCTCTTCATCTCTATTACTAACTCCCTATATCTCTATATTTTTATCTCTCCATTTACCTCTCTTTGTCTATATATATTCTCTCCCTCTCCCTCTATCTTCCTCTCTAACTTTCTATAGAGAGAGGGGGAGTGGAGATAGATAGAAGTAGAGAGGAGAGAGATATAAAGAGATATCTAAAGGGAGATACATGGGGAAATAGGGAGGGATGGAGTGAGATGTAGAGAGAGATCCAAAGAGGGGAGATAAAGAGAAGTAGAGAGGGAGGGAGGAAGGGAGAGGTAGAGATATAGGAAAAGGTACGTAGAAAGAGAGGAGGATGGAGAGGGTAGGAGCAATATAGGAAAAGGTAGGTAGAAAGAGAGGAGGATGGAGATGGGGGATAAGAGAAGTAAATAAAGGGAGAGAGAGGGAGAGGTAAGGTGGGAGAGATATAGTGAGAGGTGGGTAGAGAGAGGGAGGGTGAGG
>VDFB02354131.1:0-29154 GCA_007258455.2 Sequoia sempervirens
GGAACATACATCACCCTAGAGTAGGAGCCACCCCTTATGTTGGATATAACACATATAGATGCAAAGAAAGGAAAAGTGGAAGGTAGAAAACCATAATTATGGACAAATTACTCAAGGAATATGAATATTTTGGAAGTTAATAATCAAACTATTGAGTGGAGAATTACATAAGAACAAAGTGATTGCAGAGAGATAGAAGTGACATCAAAACTAGTTCCATCTTTAGTAGTCAAAGAAGCAATACTGCAAGTTGGGAAGAGAACTCCTTAGAGGAAGATGAAATGAGAACAATGAGGAAGATGCCTATCTTTGAAAAGGATACCACAATGCCACATAACATATTTTCTTATTGGAAACAATTTGGAAACATCAAAAATAACAACATGAAAGCACTGAACTATTCGACTTCATCAGTTCCCTAAGAGAGGAACCATTGAATTGGTACCACAAATCATACCCACAAAAAAATAAGGCCTGGGATGAGGTGAAGCAAGCATTTTTAGAAATTTTTGATAGTCCACAACTCCCTACATATGAAGTAACAAAACTAAGGGAATTATCACAACAAGAAGATGAATCTATCTTAGAATTTGATAGGAGGTTCAAAGAAGTAACCTGGAGGTTAGAAGAAAATTTGAATGATAAACAAAAGAGATATTGGTTCCTCTCTGCAATAACCTTGGAACTATGAACAACTCTAGATGGAAAATACTTTGCCTCATATTTAGAATTAGTCACACTAGTCTATCAGATAGAAGGTCAGTCATGACAGAAAATGAAGAAAGAAAAAGAAAATAAGAAAATGAAACAATTACAATTAGAAATGGATCAATTGTGACTAATACAAGAACTCATGAAATAGGAGATAGCACCACAGAGGCCTAAAATATGGTGCTCATAGTGTAGTAGAGAGGGATATATGCAAAATGAATGTCCCAAATAAATTGAAGAAATGAAGGTGAATGCATTAAGATTAGATCTCCACACAATTAATAAAAAAATTCTTTATATTGTGCCACTTGTGGGCAATGGGATGATCACACAACCCAATATTTCCCACCCCAATTATTTTTTATAAAGGAAGACTAAATCGTTGTTGAATGCACAAGACAATTGAGAGGGGGGTGAATCAATTATACATTAAAACATAAAAACCCTCATTAACATTTAGATTTTTATTAGTCCTTAAACCCTTAACAACCATTAAACTCTTATCATGCATGAGAAAAATGTAAACATGAGAACAATAATGAAAACACATCCAAACATGTGAGGCCACCAAATTTACATGGAAAACCCAAGAAGGGAAAAACCATGATGAGGATTAGCTCACAATATAAAGTAATTGCAACAAAAATACAATAGGCTCACTACCCAAAAAAGAAGGGCTCATTGCCAAATTACAAAAAAAGAAAGAAGAATGTTACAATGAGAAATCCATCTCAAAGCAACATAAAAATACACCACAACATCACCAGTACATTCATACCTTCTCTAAAGAATGTAGAAACCTGTTGCTCATTGCTTCCAATAGTCTAACACATTAAAGCTAGCACTAGATTTTACACTTTCACACTTCACACTTTGCATCACACACTCCACACACTGATTCTCCATCAAATTAACACTTATTTATACTATCCTCAACCTTGAAAACAATCTCCAAGGTCGTCTATGCACCTCAACCATGAAAATTCTAATTAGGTTGGCACTAAGCATTCTCACAGTGGAAAGGAATGAAAGAAAACCACATGACACCTTAACTCAAACCTAAAATCATACATATATACCACACCATGCTTCCACAAACACCAAAGAATTTTTGTAATTAGTGTAAACACCCAAGGTTGGTCAAACCTGTGTTAACACCATTGAACAATTAAGTACATGCTTCCTTAGATCCAAAGATGACTCACGGACCACACAATTAAACACAATCTAGAATATTCCATCAACAACTTGAAATAAAAAAACTCCTTCACAACATAATACACCAAAAGAACATATTCATTTTGCACAACTAGCTAACCTTCCACACACTGTAACACCTGAATCCAACCTTGGAAAGCACCAAAATTCAAAAAACTAAAAATGAAGATAGATATGAGCAATGTAAGAACACCCTTAGATCTGGAAGACCAGAAACCATACTATGGAGAAATGCGGAGCAAAGCCATTTCTTCTAGACATTATTGTAATACACTGTTATCACACTAGTGAACACAAATTTCTCTACACAATGATCTAGATCTTGAAACTCTGGATCTAAAACCTTTGAATACCTCTGATCAACATATCTGAATCACATAAGTAGATCTTCAACACAAAAGAAAATTGGAGCAAAATCAAATCATTACTCTGCTATACTGAACACCTCTCAACCACATTATTTTTTATTTTCTTTAAAATTTCTCAAAAGAACTTGGAAACCAAGCACCATAAACACATTTTCATCATCTTCAACACTTCATCATCACCACCAAACTACTATAGAAACTCAACCACACATACAACATTGAAAATCCACCAACAAAATCTTATCAAAGCATCATTACAAACTTCCAACAATCTCTCCATAGACCTGTTGACATCAATGCAACAATTTAGAACTATTGACATCAATGACAACACACAAGCTACTCATACTTCTGACAATCTTCCCCTTTGTCATTGATGGAAAGTGTAATGCCCCGCCACACAACCCTAGAGGAAGTTGCAATTTACTAATCAAACATACTATTTTTTTTTTATTAAGTACAAATAACATGCAAGTTCACTACACATTGCCAACAACCTCTAAGGTTACGAGACTGAGATTACTTAAAACCCAAACAAGAAACATGAATTGACAACATCACATTTAATTACTTAATAAATTAAGAAACACATACATTCCAAACATGATAAAATTACATCCAAGGCATAAGAAATACCACATGTTCCAATAACAATAATTTACAATATAATTACGGGGCGCCGGTTCTAGCTCAGTTGGTTAAGGTGTTCCCTGTAGCAAGGCACCCACCATGGGTTCGACTCTCCGGCGCTCCCGTGGTACCGGTTGGTGTGTCCCACCAGCACTTCCGGTCACGGTAAAAAGTTTACCGGCGGTGGGGGGTTATATGGGGGGCCGTGCTGCACCCGATTCCCCTCGTTAAAAAATAAAAATAAAAAAATTTACAATATAATTACAACTCTCATTCCCCGAATGAGGTAAATCCAATAAGCATGGTTACAAATTACATCTTCCACCTCGATACAAATGAGGGGTAATAAATTACAAAAACAACTGAAATGAATAAAGCAAGAAAAGGAACTGGATCCCACGAGCTCTCCAACTGGAAATCTCATCCACACGAACAAGAAGAAAACCCAACGGATTAAGGTGCACATTCCACCCAACCATGTGATACCTGAAGGCTCACCCCCCGTGCTATGAGATAGTAACAAGGAATTCCTATACAAGACCATCCACCCCTAGACACAGGCAATCTCACACTGACACAACCAATCACATGAACTAGACAACCATAAGAATAACACAAGTACAACTCTAACATCACTGACATAGGTCACATTGCTTCTAGAAATAAAACTAATCAAGTATGATAAGAAGACCATACACATAAAACCAAATACCAACTGTTGTCGTAGAAAGAGTGTCATCACACAGCTCGTCATGGGATCTCCTCTGGGAATCTTCATAGGCTCCGGCCCCCACTATGAGTTGTCCTGGTGGCCTCTACCGAATCTCAGCACCCATGCTCACTTATACGGAATCAAATATCTCTCATCAAGACAAGATAGATGACCTTGCCATTCCAGGCCTTCCCGTCTCATCCCAAGTCTATGTAAGGCCTTGTCCATGACCGAGGCTCAATTATCTTAATTAGTGTGAAATACTACCTAACTTCTAAGTACATTAATTTAGTTATCACTTGATTAGACCACTTTTGAAGGTTTCCTAGTTTACCTCTTTGGGTTCTGGCCCCTAATAGAAGCCACTCTTCTACTTGACAACATACCAAACAAAACCAATCACCAAGGGAATCCCAAGTGCATACCAACAAGATAAAACCACTCCAACTCTAGGAGGAAACACAAAATCAAAACCCTCTCCAAACACTGGAGGCAACAAGGTCAAAACCCTCTCCAAACATTGGAGGCAACAAGGTCAAAACCCTCTCCAAACACTGGAGGAAACAAAGGTCAAAACCCTCTCCAAACACTGGAGGCAACAAAACACATAAACCACTCTTAATTAAAATGAGGCACAAAACATCCTTGTTCGTGAAAACCGGGTAATACAACAGGATACGACTATACGCACTACCCAAGGCAATACAATGGTTGACTAACATAATACATCAACCCCAAAAGTTAAACCCCTTCTGGAAGACTTAACGACCCTTCAAATCATTTTCCCCAAAGCGAAAATAGAAGAAGTGTACATTCAAGAAGGGAAATCAAACAGGAATTAAAACTATATTTGGATTTCCTAAATCCACTTCCTTCATTAATCATTCAATAATTTATTGCCTTAATAAAGTTGAAAAAATAACGTCTCTTTCAGAAAAAGATGAAATTTAAACCATTTGTTCAATTCCTTAATTGCTTTTAAATGATAACACAATAATCATAAAAAAATTCTAAGCAAGGTCGATACATAATTCAACTCTAGATGGATGACAACATTCAGGTATTAAAAGATGTCACATAATGTGATTACATAGAGTTTATCTCTTCACTACACATAATGATTAAAATCAATTGTGTTACAGTAAAATCATTATAGAATCAATATTTGGACATATACATCTCTATTAATTAAATATTCATTAAAATAAGAACACCGTATCTACACAAATTTAAAATTCATTCCTCATGTTTAAATATTATCTATTTAACCATATGCACATTTTCCAACTTCCTTAATTAAACAAAAGATCAAAATCCATTTTCTAAAAACATCACTTTCTTACAAAATCAATATTTTTAAATATAAATATATATTAAACATATATACAATTATATACTCAACGTATATACAATTATATGTATATATGTTTAAATATATATAAATATTATTTAAATATATTTTTATAAAAACAAATTAAATTTCAACTCATTTAAAACCAACCCCGTTTAATTAAAATATAAAATTAAAAAAAAACATTTATTTAAATTATAATATATTATATATATAATATATAAATATTATATATAATATATATATACATATTATATATTATATATATATATTATATATTATATAATATAAAATAAATTTAAATAAAATAAAAATTGAAAATTAAAAAAAACAACTTACCATTTGCTTGGCCCGCGGCCCCCACTATGGGAGGAGGACGTAGCCATAGGTTGCGCCTAGCCTCCTCTGTGGAGGCTGCGCTGCCTATGGCAGCACCCTCCATTGGGGCTTAGCTACGCAGCCATAGTTGCCCCCTCCCCCAAACAACATATATAAAAATTTTTTGACACAAAAATAAATAATAATAAAAAAAAAACCTTCCCCTGTATTTCCTTGCACAGAAATTTCCTGTGTAACAAAACTTCCATAATATTTTAAATATAATATATTTATATATATATATGTTTGTATATGTATATATAAAGGATATATATATATATACAGATATATGTATAAATATATCCCAAAAAATTCCATTTACAGTCAAATTATGCAACTTCTCAGAATTTTTTTCCAATAAAATTAATTTCTCAGACACAATTTCTTAATTTCCAATTTCTAAATTTCAAATTTATACAGAGGGGTTTCAAGATTTTCTTTTGTTTTCTTTCAATCTCTATTGTTTGAATTTTTCTATTGTTTTCTTTGTCCATGATCTCCACAGAGGTTTTCAATTTTGTTTTCAAACAAGTTTTCTAATTGAAAAAAAATCCCAAAATTTCAAAACAATAAAACAAGAGTAAAACCTGTGATCTTGAAATTTGAAGAATAAATTGATGTTGAGCTCCTCTGCAAATTCCACTCTTCCACAATTTCTTCCCAAGATCTCCACCTTTAATCCAAGATTGAATCCAAAAAAAAACAAAAACCCTCTTTCCTTTTGCAGCCAAATCTCCCCACACCATTCAAATTAAACCCCAAAATGAAAATATAATATCTTTCCCCAAATTGAAATTGAAATTCCAAATCCAAAAAAATGCAAAAGCTCTCACAAATCTCCCCCAAATTAAGTCAACTGTTCTAAAATATCTCATTGAGATATTTTGATTTTAAAGTATCTTAAAACAAAATTGAATTTTCAAATAACTTTAAATTTATTTTACATAGGCACTTTTCAAAACAACTTTAATCTTTAAAATCAAAACTTGAATTTCCAAATGAATTTAATTGTTTAATCTATTTCCAACAAAATAGATTTAGTTAATTTATTTATTTGATCACAAAATAACATTTAGTTATTTAGTTTATTTAAATAATATAATAAATTTAACCACCAAAATTAAATTATTTCACTACAAGAATTTAAATTAAATGAATTACATTAAATTAAAGCTTTTAACCACTTTAATCTAAAATTCATAACTAATCATTTAAACCTTTTTAAACATTGATTTTTGCATAAAATTCCCATCGAAAACAACCTATCAAAACTTCAAAGATGACAAGACTTAACAACATACCAGACACCAACTGACGACACACTATGACCAGGGTGATGACTTGGCATGAAAAACCTAGCTACTATCTCCCAATCGATTACCGTTGGTCAATGGACACACTCGAACCTGTGAAATTAGGTGGAGTCGATGTCCTGTACCTGTCAACCTATGAACAAAGAGTATATCAAACATGTATATATATATGATACAATAAAACACATCGTGAAGAGGAAATTGCGAAATCGTAGGGCACTCGCAAGCGAGTGATGCGATCTCATCCCCTTTCACCAATACACTAATCATAGACTGACAGTTCCATCATAAACAAATATCCCATGCAACATGTTACAATAACTAATCATCATTACACCAATTGAAACATGTCAAATAAAGCATCAGATAAGATACATCACATCACACCAATAAACTATAGCTCTATAAATAGTGATCAAATAACACACACATGATAAAGAATCTCAATAACCAAAAGGAATATCAAAGCAACCAAGGACATACTGTCCAACCATAAAGCAAAACAGAGGGGTATTACAGAAAGACATGGAAAAACCATCAACAATAAAAGCATTAATAACAACAGCTTTGATCACCAACACATATATTGTACATTAGTGCATATTGCTCCCTTACGCTTTCTCTTTCTCCCCCTTACTTCATATGTAAGATTCTTCAATTAACTCTCTCCACCTTTGACATCAATTGCACATAATCTCTCTCCCCCAAAGGTAACACCTATAAGGAACAACTACTCTGCAACTACCTTTCCTTTTACTGCATTTTGTTTTCTTCACACTTCTTTTGCACACTCCCCCTTAGGAGTGTAAAACATACTACACCAATCAAAAACTACCACTCATATCATACAATGACAACACTTACTCCCCTTGACTAGAAAAACCAACAATGCTACTACCTACTCCCCCTAAGAGGTAGCCACCAACATTAGCCCAGAATAAGGAATGAATCTTGAAACTCACTAGACTAATGCATATCCTTATGCATCTAGTGGAAAGGAGGGGAAATAACCCCCAAATTCTCCCAGAGATACTCAAAAGTATCCTTAGTAAGTTCCTTTATGAAGATATCTACAACTTGATCCTTTGTAGGCACAAAATGTATCTTCACCTCATTCTTTGTAATATTCTCTCTCAAAAAGTGATACCGGATTGAGATATGTTTTGTTCTTGAATGCATTACTATATTCTTTGAATTGTTGATAACACTTGTGTTATCACAAAAGATAGAAATAGCTTCATCATATACCACTCTGATATCCTTCAAAGTTTTCTTCATCCACAACACCTGTGTGCAGCATGATGCTGGAACAATGTATTATGCATCTGCAATAGATAATGACACTGAATCATGCTTTTTGCTTAGCCAAGACACCAACCTATTTCCAATAAAGAATGCACAAAAACTTGTACTTTTTCTGTCATCCACACAACTTTCCCAATCTACATTTGTATAAGCACTTAGATAAAAATTAGTATCCTTTGGACACCACAAACCATGTTTTAAAATTCCTTTCAAATATCTGAATATCCTCTTCACTGTTTCTGTATGTGACTCTTTGGGATCTTTTTGAAATCTAGCCAAAAGAAAAACTACACGTATGATATCTGGTCTAGTATCAATTAGATGTAGCAATCCCCAATCATTTTTTGTACTTTCTCTAATCAACCTTACGAGATTCTTCATTCTTACTCAATTTGCAATCAGTAACCATAGGGGTACATAATGGTTTAGAGTCTTCCATTCCAAAACTCTTTAGCATCTCCTTCACATACTTTGATTGTGAAATGAATATACATTTTTCTATCTGATATATTTGTATTCCAAGGAAGAAATTTATCTCCCCAAACATAGAAATCTCAAACTCATTCATCATCTATTCTACAAATCTCTTGCACATAACTTCATTTCCTCTAAAAATTATGTCATCAATATACACAACCATAATCAAGATTTGATATTTTTCAACCTTAAAGTAAATCTTACTATCTATGGTACCTTTATTGAATCCTTGCTGCAACAAGTATCTATCCAATCTTAAATACCAAGCTCTAAGAGCTTGGTTGAGTCCATATAACTGAAAGCCTTCTAGTTATTCAATGTAAACTTCTTCCAATTCACCATTCAAGAATGTAGACTTCACATCCATTTGATAAACTTTGAAATCTTTGTGTGATGCAAAATCCAAAAATATCATAATAGCTTCATCCTTACCACTAGAGAAAATGTCTCCTCAAAATCAATTCCTTCCACCTATGAGTAACTTCACAAACAAGCCTTGCCTTATTCCTAATAACTTCTCCACTCTCATTTAGTTTATTTCATAACACCCACTTAGTTCCAATCACATTCTTTTCTTCTAGTCTTGGGACAAGTTACCAAGTCCGATTATTCTCTATCTACATCAATTCTTCCTCCATAGCCTTGATCCAATATTCATCTTTGCATGCTTCAATCACTATTCTAGGTTCAACTTTGGAAAGTAAACATAAGTTTACTTGTTCTTCTATCATAGAAGCCTTTCTTCTTGTCAACAAACCTTTACTCTTGTCACCAATGATTTGATCTTCTTAATGATTCTTCTATAGATACTCAGGGGTCTTAGGGATCTTTTCCAGAGCTTCTTCCTCTTCAACTTGCACTTCTTTTTCCTTACCTTCATCTTTCTCTTCTCTACAAGAGGACTCATTTGATTCATATTCATCTATCATCACTAAAATTTTGTGTAAATATTCATCCACTTTGACACTCACAATTTCAAAATTAATTTTTAGCCTCTTGTTGTAGCACCAATAAGCCTTGCTTCTTGTAGAATATCCAAGGAAGATTCCTTCATCAGATCTTGCATCAAACTTTCTTAGGATTTCTTCATCTCTTTTGATATAGCATTTTCGTACAAAACCTCTAAAATATTTCATAGTAGGGGTTCTTCCATACCACAACTCATAGGGAGTCTTTGAACTATTTTTCCTTGCTTGTGATCTATTAAGTATGTAGACTACAGTATGAATTGCTTCTCTCCAATAGACATCTAGTGCATTTTCTTCCTTCATCATTGTATTTGCTACTTCCTAAACAATCCTATTCTTCCTTTCCATAACTCCATTCTATTGAGGAGTCCTGGAAGTTAACCGATTCCTCTTTATTCCATGATCTTCAGAAAGAGTGTTAAACTCATTGGAGGTGAGCTCTTCATGTCTGTCAGATCTCAAAAATTTGATCTTCATATCTATTGCATTCTCAACCATAGCTTTTAATGCCTTAAACTTATCTAAAGCTTCTGATTTTTCTTTGAGAAAAGTAACCCAAGTCATTCTAGAGTAATCACCAATTAATAGCATGAAATATCTGTCACCTTAAAAACTTCTTATTATTGTAGATCCACAAAGATTTGTATACACCAACTCCAAAGGACTAATCATAGATTGTTCTTTGACTTTGGAACTCTTTCTAGCTTGCTTCCCAATCTTCCATTCCTTGTAGACAACATTAATACGCTTTGTAATATTTGACAGATCTCTCATAACTTGACTTTAATTGATCCTCACTAGGCTATAAAATTGATGTGACACATTCTTCTATGCCATAGCCAACTTTCATTAATCCGAGTCATAAAGAATTGACAATTTGCACCCTTAAGTTGATAAACATTTCCATCCATCCTTCTTCCTATTGTAACCATAGTTCTAGAGTCCTTTTTAATCTCACACCCATTATCCTAAAACACAAGATTATATACTTTTCTACACATTTGTCCTACACTCAAAAGGTTATGCTGTAAACCATTAACATAAAGAACATCATCTATATTATGCTTTCCATAAAAAAAATATTGAACCTTTTCCACTTATCTTAGTAGATGTATCATCACCAAACTTAAATATGCCACCTTCAAACTTCTCAAGATTAACAAACTTACTCTTATCATTTTTCATGTGATTTGAGAATCCACTATCAATGATCCAATTGTTCTTCTTTTCTCTAGCATGAAAAGTAGTCACCATTGCTCCTCTAATGTTATGACAAGCTTCCAAAGCACTTTCCTTCATACATCTCTTAGAGTTAGCAAAATTAGTTCCAACATTTAGAACCATGAACAAGCATTCATCATCTTCATCACCAGGGTAGTTAGATTCATCATCATATATACTGGAATCTTCTCTAACATAATAACTTTTCTTAATTGATTTACCTTTATTCTCCTTAGGTCTATCTCTTGAAGCTTTGATAGGAAATATTGAAGCATAGTGACCAACCTTTCCATAGTTAAAGCATTTGAAAGGTAGTTTACCTCTATATTTTTTAGTGCCATTTTTTAATTTTCTCACCAAGGTTTCTTCCAACTCATCAAATTCATTTGGATCAGATTCCTCATTCTTTTCTGCTTTGCCAACTTTAAAAGCAGCCTCTTTTCTTGAATCACTTGGACCAAACTCTCTCAATTCAAAAGTAGTTAAAGTACCAATTAATTGATCTCTAGAGTATTGATCTAAATTATGAAATTCTTCAATAACAAAAACTTTATGACTATAGGACTTAGGAAGAGTTCTTAGTACCTTCTTTGCTGCCTCATGTCTTCTTCAAGTTTTCCACCAAGTCCTCTGATGGAATTGACAACTTCATCCATTTTCTGTATGTAGCTTGTAATATCTTCATCCTCTAACTTTTGCAGGGTTTCAAACTTGATCTTTAGGTTCTACATCTTAGTTTTCTTGACTTTTTCATCTCCTTCATAAACACTTTCCAACTTCTTCCAGATCTCACTAGTAGATTTGAGATTCATAACTTTCACAAGTTCAGTATTAGAAAGACCACTCAAAAGAGTTGATTGAACATGTAAAATATTTAAACTATGATAATTAAATATATTAAAATTATTAACATTTAAAATTATTAAAACACAAATTAATAAGAAATAATAATAAATTTGCATAGTACATAGAATTTATGTGGGAAAACCATTACTGGTAAAAATCCCCACAAAATATCATCTTTTATTATAAGAACACTTACAAAATAATCTATTAAAAAATAGACATAACCTAGGAATACTCCTCTTCAAACTTCTACAAGCCTCATGCAATTTTCTCCAAAATGTAACATATGTATTCTTTCATTCACACAAATGGTGAGGAATATTCCCTTAAATATAGGGAGAAAGGTTGGAAAAACTATCCGAAAGGGTGGTTACTGTACCTTTTCAATAACAACCTTGTTCATAATTAATAAATTAAGAACGATTTAATAGTTCATTAATTTATTAATTATTTACAAGAAATATAAATTATTTTAAAGCATTGTAATAAGAACAATATATATTGTAAGGGTTTCACCCCTAATAATATTATGTTCTAACACTCCCCCTTAATATTAATAGGGGTTAAATCCTATCAATTTCTTTAGAATAAAATATGAAGTACCCAAATGATGTAGGTCTTCTTGACAAGGATAAATAGGGATACAAATATATGCCAAAATGAAAACCATGTATTCTAGACTACGTCGAGAACATTTTTTCATAATTTATAATCCCAATGTTCTTAAGAGATGCTATATATGAGGTCTTATAAAGATTTTTATTGGATCCCAGGTCTCCTCAAATCAGCCCCACCCCAGGTTTATAATGCCCATAGGACTTAAAATAATGCTTTTATAAGTAGAAGATTTATAGAGAGGAGAATTTTACAAGATGCCCGTAGGAATTATTTTGAGGAACTATTCATTAGGAGGTGTCATTGTCATGTACACTCCCCCTCAATGGTAGCTCCTTGAGGCCAAGCACTGATATGAATTAAGAGAATTTTGCACTACACAATGGCTTTGTAAAAATGTCTGCAACTTGATCTTTAGTTTGACAATATTGAAGAAAAATATCTCCATTTAATACTTTCTCATGTATGAAGTGAGCTTGAATTTCAATATGTTTGGATCTCTAATGATACACAGGATTCTTAGCAAGTGCAATGCAACTTTGATTATCACATAGGAGAGTAGTATTAGGATTTTCTTCCATTTGAAGTTCTTTTAGACTTTGGTTAATCCAAATAGCTTCTTTAGTTGCTTCAGAGGCACTTCGATATTCAAATTTTGTAGAGGAGAGAGAGCTATAGTTGATTTTTTTTTAGAACTCCATGTGATTGCACCTATTCCAAGTTTAAATACATATCCATAAGTGGATTTTTGATCTATGGAATCCCTTGCAAAATCAGCATCACAATATCCATGTATATGTGCATTTTAGTATGAGTATAGTAAAGACCAAAGTTAATGGCACCCTTAATATATCTTAAAATACGTTTTACCATTTTCCAATATTGGACATAAGGTTCTTGCATGAATCAAGATGCAACACCAACTGCATAAGAAATAGTAGGGTGATAGATAGCTAGATAAATTAGACTCCCAATTAATTGTCGATAAAGTATGGAATCAATTTTTTCACAAGGGGGATGAGATTCAAGTTTAATACTAGTTTCAATAGGGGTAATGGATGGTTTACAATCAAACACATTAAATTTTGAAATTAATTTTTGGGAATATTTTTCTTGAGATATAATAATTGAATGGTGATCCTGAAAAATAGACATTCCTAGGAAATGATGAAGAAAACCTAACCCAATCATTTCAATGGTAAGATTTATTTTTTTCTTATATTTGAGTATTAAGGATGAAAGACTGCTTGTTATGAGTAAGTCATCTACATATACTATAATGATAACTGTATGATTATTTTCAAATTTAAAAATTAAATCATTATCAAATTTACAATTTGAGAAACCTAGGTTGAGAATGAAGTTTTTTAATTTGGCATACCATGCTCGATGGGCTTGTTTAAGTCCATAGAGAGATTTTTTGAGTTTACATACATAGTTTTCTTTATTTTTTTCAATAAAGCCCTGAGGTTGATGCATATAGATTTCTTCTTGTAAATATCCATTTAGAAAGGCATTTTTAACATCCATTTGATGGATTTCCCAACCATTTTTGGTAGCAAGTGCAAGAATTAAAGAAATAGTTCCCATTTTTGGCCACAGGTGCAAATGTTTCATCATAGTCTATGCCTTGTCACTGAGAAAATCTCTTGGCCACTAATCTAGCTTTATATTTATCAATGTTTCCTTGAGGATCATATTTAATTTTATAAATCCAATAACAATTACTAATGTTACAATTATTGGGTGGTGGAACAAGTTCCCATGTTTTATTTTTAATTAATGCATTGTATTCTATTTGCATGGCATTTTTCCAATTTTCATTTTCATTTGCTTCTTCAAAGGTTTGGGGTTCAATTTCATATAAATTCATTAAGGAAAAATGTGTATGTCAACTTCTAGTCATCTTAGGAAGAGAAGGTTCTACATTTGTATCTTTAATTAAGGATTGAACCCACTTCAGTCTTTTAGAGGGTGGATTAGGATAAGTTTTAGAGGATAATTGATAATTTTCATCTGTTGAAGTTTCAAAAATATTGTTAATAGAATTATAGAATGGAGTTTCAAAAAAATGAACATTTCAACTTATAATAATATCTCTCTTTGAGGGATCATAAAGTCTAAATCCTTTTGTATTTATCCCATACCCAACAAAATATATTGAGAAGATGTTGAATCAAGTTTTTGTCTTTTTTGTTTAGGGATAAAGACAAAGACAAGAGTCCCAAATATTCAAAGATGAAAGATATCAAGTTTTTTCTTTGACCACATTTCTAAGGGAGTTGAAAGATGTAAGGCTTTTGTAGGAAATCTATTTAAAATATATATAGTTGTATTCATAGCTTCAACTCACAGGAATTTAGGAGTGTTAGAAGAGTGTATCATAGATCTAACCATTTCTAAGATGGTTCTATTTTTTTCTTTCAGCTACCCCATTTTGTTGGGGAGAATATGGACATGTAAGTTGTCTTTGTATCCCACATATTATAGAAAAGTTGTCAAAATATTTATTAATGTATTCAATACCATTATCTATTCTTAGAATTTTACTTTTATGATTAGATTGATTTTCAACTAGGGTTTTAAATTCTTTAAATTTAGAGAGAACTTCATTTTTGTTTTTAAGATAATATCCCCAAACCATTCTAGAATGATCATCAATAAATGTAAGAGCATATAAAGATTCATTAAGAGAAGGGACTTGAAATGGACCCATTAAATCACTATGGATTAATTGTAACCTATTGAAAGAAGATAAATTATGACTTTTGTTAAAGGGTAATGTATGTTGTTTATGTAGAAGGCACCATTTACAAGTTTCTAATTTGTTTTCAAGTTTTGGTAATCCAATTATTAGATTGTGATGAGACATTTCATTTAAACTCCTAATATTTAGGTGTCCTAATCTTTCATGACACAATTATGTTTCATTTTTTATTTGAGTAGATAAACAATTTTCTTTTGAAGTATTATTAAAAATAAAGAGAGCATCTTTTTGAATACCTTCTACAATAATAGTTTTATTTTGATCTTTAATGTACCATTTATCTTTTGTAAAAGAAATTTTAAAATTATATTCACTAATTTGAGAACATGATAGCAAATTTTTTCTTAAGTCTTGAACATATAATGCATCTCCAACAGTTTCGTTAAAAAATCTAAATTTACCTATTCCTTCAACTTTTATTACTAAATTATCTCCAAAATATATTTTTTCACTACAAGGAATAATATCTATTAAAATATCATGCATGTATGTCATATGTTTCGATGCTCCACTATAAAGGATCCATTCATCACCAATTGATGTAGATAAGGCAGTATAAAGAGCAACAATTCATTTTGATTTGAGTTTAATTTATAATTTTTATTTTTATGAAATTTATTTTATAAAAAGATAATTATTTTTTGTGTGACCTTGTCTACCACAATTTGAACATTTTGGAAAATTGGCTTTGTTAATTTTATAAGAGTTTTTAGAATGGTTAAATGATTTGGACAAGTTTTGATTATTGTTATTATTATTTTTTAAGTTTTATATATGGTTTGCTATTTTTTTGTTGACTTAATAGAGCTTCTGATGTTTACTCTTTAGAGTCAAAGTTTGTCATTACCTGTTCTTCTTGAATAAGAAGAGCATAGAGTGTTGATAAATTAGGAAGATCATCTTCATTTTGATACTTAAAATTCAAAATAGAAATAAAATTCCTAAACATTTCATGGATGTTTATTTTAATTATAAAATATAAAAGTTTGTCTTTAATAAGATCACATTTAGATCCATCTAGTTGAGATTTGATATTTTTTATTTTGGTAAGATAATTAATTAATTTTTCATCCCCTTTCATTGGAGTTGTAAATAATTATAATATTAGTTTTATTACTTTTTGAAAGCCTGGATCCTTCATGCATATATTCTAATAAATTCCAAGCTTCAGAAGGTGATTCCATGTATCCAATATGCAAAATAAATTCATCTCCAATACTTAACAAAATTGACAATGCTTCTTGTGATCTATTTTTGAAAGAATTTATAAGATCAAGGTTAATGTTTCTACCTGTAGGTTATTTTTCCTTACCATCAATGATGTCCCATAAATTTCTATCTATAAATTCTACTTTTATCCTGATCTTCCATACAGAGTAATTATTCCCACATAACATGTGTGCTTTATCACTGGCAAAGAAATGTGACTCCATTTTAAAATTTGTAGAAATTAACCTCGTGATGGATTCTTTATTGAATAAAATATATATTAGTACATTTTAAAAATATGAACAAATAAACAAATAAATGAAATTATTGATGAGGTGGGATTGTTGTGTAAGAAGAACAAATGATTAAGTTAAGGATTTTATTTGTTGTTATAACTTTAGTTCTAATAAAATAAATTATATTTTAGATGGTATATATGTTACATATATATTGTATATATATTGTAATATTATAATATGTGGTTAAATTAATAATATATTATTTATTTGAATTTGTTATTAATTTAATAGAATGGAAAATATAAAAATAAATAAGATAAGTTAAATCATTTATATTGGTAACATAGGAGACAAAAATTAAGAGAAAATGTGTTATTCAAAATTATAAAAATTTAAAAATATGCTATTTATAACACTATTTTTTCATGAAGTTACTATTTAAATTTCAAATAAAAACATAAATATTAAAATATATAACATAAATTTAATTTATTTTAAAATATAAAATTCTAATTAAAATGTGGTAATTTATTTTTTAGAGTTTAGATTTAGATTTCTATTTTTCCCTATTTTTATTATTTTGATCTTGCATGCTTACATTAACCATAATTCATTGATACAAGAAAAATATAGGATAGATAATATTTTTTTATTTTGATTAAAAAAAAAGGTAAGTATTAAAGATTGAATAAATTAAAAATTATAATAAAAGATTGATTCAAGAAGAAAATTATTAAAATTAAAATTATTTATATTAATAATTAAAATATAAGATAATAAAAAAATTAAAGGGGTTGAGAAAAGTTTCACTTGATCAAATTTTTAAACTTAATTATTATAGTGGATGTCTTAAACAATTATTCTTTTGGAAATATAAAAACTAAGAATGAAACCAACATAAAATTTTAATAAAATATACTTCAATAAAATGATGTGTACACTAAGTTAAAGCATTTATATTGTTAGTCAAATGTTATGTAGGGAAAATGAAAACTAAGAGATAAAAATTCTTGCTTGGTAAAATTGGAAAACATGATTATTATAATGACACAATTTTAGATGTATTAATAAAGGTATAAGGAATTTATTCATATTTAAAAAATAAAAATTTATACTATCTATAGCAACAACTTTTTTGGAGCTAGAAATTTATGAATTATAGGTTGAATGGTAAGGCTAACAATTTTTGTTGTGGTTTTTATTTTTCTTCTGTGATTTGTTTGTGCTAGGCTATTTCCCATCTGTCTTTCACTCTCTTTGTTTATGCTTGTGTTTCTCCTTTTAGTTGTTCGGTGGGTTGAGGTGTCTATGCTTTTTCTTTTGATTGTTTTATTGAATTCATAGGTTTAGGGGCCTTCCCCTACTTTCAATATAAAAACAATACCATTTAAAATTAAATTATATCAGTAGTCAAATCTTATGCAAAAAATAAAAATAAAAATAAAAATAAAAAGTCTTACTTTGTAAAATTGGAAAACCTAATTATTATAATGATGAGTTTGTTTATATTAAAAGAAGGGTAAATATCACATGAAAATGAATTATTCTCACTTAAAAATTTGGAAAACATCATACTTATAGCAACACATTTTTTTCACTTATTAAATAGTGACTATTAAAATTCTTAATAAAATAAATAAATATTATAGTATAGCATAATAGCACAAATTCTAATTCCAATTCCTGCAGTCTAAAAAAAAAAATAGCACAAATTCTAATTAATTTAAAAATATAATTAAAAGAATAAAAATAATTGCCACTTTATACCACTAACCTAAAAGAATGAAAAAAGAGATAAAAAGTCTTACTTTGTAAAATTGGAAACTCAAACTGCATCTTATAGAAACTAAAAAAATATACCTTTACTTGGTAAAATTGAAAGACCTAATTATTATATTAGCACCTTTTTTTATGTATTAAGAATGTAGAAATTATTAATTAAAAAAATATTATTTATTAAAAAATTAACTCTTTTTAATTAAAAAAATGAAAAGAATAGTCAATTTATAACACTAATCTAAAAGAATGTAAACAAAAATCTAAATTATATATAAAATAAATATTTCAAAATATAAAATATAACTATAAATTTAATGAATAGGTTGAATGATAAGATAATTCATACCATCTAAAAATTAAGGAAGTTATTAAAAAAAAAAAATTAAATATAAATTTGTTGATTAAACTATAATCTTCTTAAAAATTAAAAATATTAATATCAATATAATTTAACTATTTTAATTTAAAAATATTTTAAATTAATATGAAGTATGATTTATTACAATATATATAAGATTAATAGATGAATACTACGTATGATTTGTTACAATGCAGGATTATACAAGCGATAAGATTAATAGATAAATACTAAGTATGATTTGTTACACTGCAGTTACTGTACCAATTAGATTCAATAGAATTGATTTTTGAAATATATTTTGATATATAGTTCGCATCTATACATTGATAATAGATTGAAAAAATTCAAATAGAAAAATTACTCAAGTTCTCATTGGTTAAAATGAGAGTTATTAATAACTAGGAGAGAATAAAATATTATATCCCTTATAATTATTAAAAATATATATTCTATGTATAAAAGGAAAATGATATTTAACTTTTAGTAGGAGGAAATTAACTTTATTGTGAAAAAGAATAAAGGTAAAAATATAATAAAAAAATAAATTTAGTGAAAAGGTAAACAATAAGGGAAAACAATATTTCACTTTATAATGATTTTCAAGTTATTAACTTTTATAACTAACTTTTATTTAAGTAATATTTTTAAAAAAAATTATCATATTTTTATTTTTCCTCCACAAATTTACCACTATTATTTTATCACAGTTATCCTACAATAATACTTATATCTTTTCCTGCAATAATCTACAAATATAAAATTACCATAATTTATATATTTTCTTGCAACAATCTATAAATATTAATTATCATAGTTTAAATTGGATTTGATACCATGTTTAAACATGTAAAATATTTAAACTATGATAATTAACTAGCTTATCTATCTTAATATATTAATCTATATAGTATACGTCGAGAGATATCATTTTTGAGGCATTTTTTTCTTCGCTTTTTTACTTTTTTGAATTTAAAAAATATGCCTCAAAAATGATATCTCTCGGTGTATAATATATAGATTAATATATTAAGATAGATAAGCTAGTAGTTGCAGTGCAACACAACATGAATTAATATATAATTATACAATATTATTTCATTATATTATTAGATAAATAATAGTATTTTAGTATATTTAATATAAATTATGGTTAGGGGTCAAAAATGGTTAAGGTTAGAGTTTAGGTTAGGATTACGGTTAGGATTAGGATTATGGCTAGAGTTCGGATTATATATATTGAGGTATTAGTGATATATATGTAATATTTATATTTTGAAAATAAATGAAATCATATTATGCTACATAAACCATAGCACTAATTATCCATCATATAATGAAAATCTATAAGACATAATCATTGTTAAATTATATAAACATGTTTATTCTAACCATCCATCATATACTTTAAAATACATTATAAATAAATTAAATATTATCCATGACAATATAAATCTATGTTTGTACGAATTTATGTAAATCTTTTATTCTCTATGTTTGTACATAAACCATAACATTAATAATCCATGTCATAAATGTAATTCAAAACCCATATAACCATCTATAATGTATATAAAAACCTTCTTCTAAACTATGCAACATATATTTGAATACATAAATGCATAAGTATCATAATTTATCATATAAGTAATACCTATAAGTCATATAACCATTTTGAAACTATATCAAATTAAATAAGATCTATTGAAGGTAAAATAAGATGTAGACTATAAAAATAAAACTTCATTGTAATGGTGTAAATACATGACAAATTTTTCATTGATGAGAAACTTTGGAAATGCAAATACTTTTGTATACACCTAATTTAACTTTTTTTCCAACATCTTCCATTTGTAATATTTCTAGTTCATCAACATCTTTGATCATTAAGCTGGTGTTTTCAATTTGTTCAAGAATTTTGCTATAGTGCTCCAAAACAAATCTTTCACATTTTTCCCTAATGGTTTCAACAACATTGTTTGAGTTTACAGAGCCATGTGGGCTTGAAAAGATGATTTTTGATTCATTTTTTGATACATCCATAGTATCAATTATCTGGTGTTCAAAGTGGAATTCAATAAAATTAAGGTTAGTATCTAGGAATGATAAGAATAAAACTATTCATAATATGTTTTCAATTTGATTGATTTAAAATAATTTCATAAAGTTACTAAATATGATGAAGTTATTCATTCTTTTATAAGAGTGAAGGTGAATGTTCAATGATAGCAATATAAAGTAATTCATCATCATCGAGCTTATTTATTTGCTCAAATATAATGGTTTAACAATATTTATTTAATTGAATAATTATTTAACTAATTTGTTTAAGAGAAGAAAAACTCTTCAAGTAAAAATTGACATGCAGGTGGCAATTTTTTAATATTTCATATAAAAGTAAGTTTCTAAATTAACATATTTAAAGCTAAAAACTATTCAAGATATTTTTAAAAAGATATTCTTGAATAGTTTCAATATTCACAACTGTCCAACACAAAGTATAGGATAAAAGTATAATGTATCAAAGCGTGATCATGAGCATAGCAACCAAAATATGATCTCCATAAGTCCAACTAATGATAGCCCTCACATATATACAAGTACCATAATGTGAATAATAACAAAACATAATGTCCACAATCCAACTAACTATGGGCCTTACAAAATATTTGTACACGGTCAGTCTAAAACTAATTTAAATCATAGTTATCCTAAGAGAGAATGACAAAAAGTCTTTTAGATTCTCTTTATTAAACAATTCAAAATATAAATTAATTGAAAAATATATTAACTTTTGAATCCAAATGAGAGTTGAACCCACAACCTTTCAATTATAAACAAAACACACTAATGAATTGCACTACATGTTTATTTTGATTTTTTTATGATTACAATTTTGTTAATTAATAACTTTTTCAATAAAATTAGTAATAAATTAATTAATTAAAAAATATATTAATTTTTAAACCCACAATGAGAGTTGAACCCATAACCTTTCAATTACAAATCAAACCTATTAATCCATTACACTATTTGGTTGTTTTTGTATGTGATATGAATTGTACATGTTATATATGAATTATATAATTATTATGTTATATATTAAACTATTGTGTTATATCATAGTGAACATTATCACATAATAAATATTTTATTAAAAAATTATTTAGTTACTTATAATAAAACAAATATTATAATGTAAGCATTAAAAATATTTTAATGAAATTAACTTTTTACCCTAAAAAATAAAACTAAAAAACATTAATAATACATTTAAATTTTGTATTAAATTACTTTCTTATTTTTAATTGAAAAAGAATTATAATAGAATTACCTTTTTACCCTATAAAGAATAAAACTAAAAAAAAAAATTACTTACTTATAATAAAACAAATATTATAATGTAAGCATTAAAAACATTTTAATGAAATTAACTTTTTACCAAATAAAACTAAAAAAAAAATACATTTAAATTTTATATTAAATTACTTTGTTATTTGTAATTGAAAAAGCATTATAATAGAACTACCTTTTTACCCTAAAAAAAAATCTAACAAAGTATTATAATGCATAAAAATATTTTCACAATTGTAAAGATTGAAAACACTATAGCCAAAATAAAGTAGAAATGACTTACCTAGGAGGTAATAATTTGTTTTTTATTCGCACTATTAGCACCTGTTGTCGGTAATAATTTGTTTTTAATCAACACATTCATTTACATTGTTTTTTACTTATTACTTACTATTTATATTAGTTCGAAAAGTTATGACCGAAATGATATACTTAATATAACTCTTTAGTTGTTGGCTTTTAATTTATTAATTGGAAAATTTATGACCGAAAAGATATAATATTTAATAAAACGCTTTAGTTGTTGGCTTTTAATTTTTTTATAAGTTAACATTTTTTCTAACACGGTCATGCTCCACCCCGTGTTGTCACTGTAGGTTACACCTCTCAGCATAAATATATTAAAAGTATTAGCATTTGAAATTATTAAAAAATAAATTAATGAAAAATAATAATAAATTTGCATAGTACATAGAATATACATGGGGAAAACCATTACTGGTAAAAAGCCCCCAAAAATAACATATTTTATTATAAGAACACTTACAAAATAGTCTATTAAAAAATAGACATAACGTAGGAATACTCCTCTTCAAACCTTTTTCAAGCATTGTATATCTAGTTTCAACAGACTTCTAAACTCCAAACCATAGAGAAATAAGAAAACCTTCCATCCAAGTCTTCTAGAATGCATAATTAGATCCATCAAATAGAGGATCCTACTTGTGGGCCATCCCAGATCTACCTCAAGTGGTTAAGCTTTCTTCCAAGGAACCTTGCTCTAATACCAATTATTGAATCCATAAGACAACTAAGAGGGGTGTGAATCAGTTGTACATTAAAACATCAAAACCTTCACTAACATTTAGATCTACATTAGTCCTTAAACCCTTAACAACCATTAAACCCTTATCATGCATTAGTAGAATGTAAACATGAGAAACAGTAATGGAAACACATCCAAACACATGAGAACACCAAATTTACATAGAAAACCCAAAAATGGGAAAACCACGGTGAGGATTAGCTCACAATATAAATTAATTGCAACATTGAATACAATAGGCTCACTACCAAAGGGCTCACTACCAGAGGGTTCACTACCCAAAAGAAAAGAAGGGATCACTGCTAGATTACAAAAAAGAAGAAAGGTGAATGTTACAAAGAGAAATCCATCTCAAAGCAATAGAAAGATCCACCACAACATCACCAGTATATTCACAACCTCTTTGAAGAATGTAGACACCTTCTGCTCACTACTTCCAATAGTCTAACATATTAAAGTTCATGCCGCATTTCGTACTTTCGTAGTTCACAACTCTTGTAACGCCCCACCACGGAACCCTAGAGGACATTACACTAACACCTAAAATGAAACAATTTTTTTTGAAAGTGCAACAATCACATGATTACAAATGAAAAATTAACTTAAATTCTAGCCTATGTCCTCTAAGGTCTATGACTACGCTACTTAATTCCCATAGCTAAACGAGCAAGAACTGAAAGTCTTCACATTAATTAGATTCCATCTACAATAAGAAAGTATGTTTAAGCATTATATTTACAAAATTAATTACTATGAGGTAGCTATTACATGATCAATAATATAATAACATCAAGGATCATTAAATTTTCAACAACATCCATTACATTTATCATTACGATAGAGAGTTTACATATAGTTACAATAATTACATCATTACATTTATACATCAAAACAACAATGTCTCCTCGTATACATGTGAGGAGAAGACAATAAAATATGATACATGATACATCAAATGTATGGTTCAATACAAGTACTTGAGTAACAATCCATATGAACTGGTACGAATGCAAAAGTTTTCAATCCAAGAGAAGTCGCCACAATCACAAACAAGAAAAGGGAACCCAATGGAGTGCATGGCATGTTCCACCCAACCATGTGGAACCCTAAGGTCCACTCCCCGTGCTAGGAGATAGCATTAAGGCCCCACCACAAAATCCAAGAGACAGATGATGACATAAAGGATAACATGAATCGAATGTACAAGTATGGTACAACAACACATGATAGTAACACCACTTCCAGAGGCAAAAAACATCAAGGGAAATGAGCTCGACAAGGGAATACTAGGTTGTCATAAGAGGAGTGTCATCACATAGTTTGCTATGGGTTACCCTAGTATAACCTTCCTAGGCTATTGGACTATCCCGACCACCTCTACCTGTCGTTGGACCCCTATATAAACTATGTAGGATCAACATACCTTCCAGTCGGACTAGGTAGTTGATCTTGCCATTCCAGGCCTTCCCACCCATCCCAAGCCTAAACAAGCACTTGAGCCATGAGTGAGGCATTATATTGATTAATGTGAACTACCCAACCCCCTAATTCATTTTAGATTATCACTTGATTAAACTCTCAATGACTTACCCTAGACCTACCACTTTGTGCGCCAGACCCCCATTAAGAGCCACTCCCCTACTAACAACTAGGAGACCCAATGAAATCAAAGAGTAAAAGCCAAAATGCACAATCATAAGATATAATTACATAAAAAATGAGACGATGCATAACCCTTCCTGCACCCAAGTTTCAACTAGACTAGTGAATACACTGTGCAAAGCTAATGACCGCCATATACTCATTCAACACAAAACATTCATCTCAAAGGATAACAAAGAATTCCATCAAGATGGAAATTCCCATAGCCTCTAGAAGACTTTCAAACCAATAAACACAAAAAGGGACTCCCACTTTACACAATGAACATAATTACTCCAATGTACATTAATCCACATAGTGTTTGATACAAAGAGACATCCAATAATGCAATTCATAAAGTACATAATAAATTTACTTTTCAACCACTAATAGTTATCAAGAATTCAACAAAACATCAAATAGTCTATTTTTCTCATATAAACAAATCCCTCAATTATATATCTAAGTTTAAATCCATCTTAATTCATAAAACAATCTCATATTTCAACAAGAACACAATAACCTAAACAACTATGAAATTAACATAAAATATCATTCATCCGTTAAATGGGTTAAAAGAATTCAACATTGACAACGTTATCTAATTTTTTGAATAAGTCCTCTAACTTCCTAATACAATTAAATAAATCTCTTAACTTATTTAATTTTCCAATCTACTTGTCTAAATCAAATAGTCACAAAATAACAATTGATTTTATCTACCACCTTAAAGCACAGACATATCTTATTATGATCATGATATCTATATGTATAATAAAATGTGGATTTAAATACAATATTCCAAAATATAAATAGCAACATTATTTGAATATTTTTACATATATAAACACATATATATACCTACATATACACACACACATATATATATATATAAAATTACTTACTAAGCCAAACCACTAAACATTTAACAAGACCACATGAATTGCATGCTATTAATTTTTTATTTTCAAATTCTATACTAAGTAAACACGAATGCAATATATAAGACTATGTTCATGCCTTGGTGTTCCAAGGATATTCATAATCATTCTAGTTTCCTTAGAATAAAAGAAACCTTATACTAAGTCTTAGGATGAAAACTAAACAATATTAAATGTAATAACAAGATAAATAAGATTCATCACTATCCTAATCATAGATATTATCTCCTATATCACATTAGAGTTCCCTGGGTGGATCAGTTGGATTCTAGACAAATATAAACATCTCAGCTATAATAAAAGGAAAGACAATAATAGAAACTTGGTCTACTACTGACATACATCTCTTCGGTCTGGTATAAGTACACATTTCTTTAGCCTTGGTATATCTTCTTGACCTTGTTATATGTATACATCTTTGTGGTCTAGTTATAAGTAACATTGATGTTGCATACTCATTTAACGACGATGATGAGGATGAGGAAGTGAATCAAAACCCATGGCTGAGCTAAATTAAGGAGAATCAAGCATCTCCAAGGAAACTCTACAATCTAATAATCATGAGGTGACTAAAGAAGAGCAATGTCGGCAACACCAAGAAAAACTTGCAAGGAAAAAGAATGATGGGACTGCAAGAAGATTGACTGCAAGGGCATTGGTACAAGAGATGGACATGGCTCTTCCAAACCATCCACTAAGATGGTTTCCTACAAAAATGTGGATGATATCCCCATCCTAGAGAGCTCTTGATTCAAGGTGATACAAAAAATGATGTTCTTCAGGTACCCATATATGGCATCAAGGTTTCCATTTCATGTAGCCACCATTAAGACTGTTACAAGCCAACAAGATGGAGGAAATTCTTATATAAGGATAATTTTCAATGTTCTAGGTACCGACTTTAATGCCAACTACATGCCAACATTGAAACTCCCTACCAGTATTTATGTTAAGGAAATTTCCTTTTATATTCAAGAATACAAAGCACATCAACCATGTGGTACAAATGATTGAATCCCACAGACGATCTGAAGCAATGAAACAGGTAGATAAGGAAGAGAGAGCTACACTGGTGACAAAGTTTAAGAAATTTTCAAACAATTGCAAAGGAATGCAATGATCTCTAGAGGCGTGAATGCCACATAAGAGGTGTCATCTAGAGAAATGTGATAATTACAAGGCTGCCTTCAGTCAATTCACTGCCATCGAAATGAATGAATGCACCACAATATATCTATGTCTATGGAACAGTTGGAATACAAATAAGGATAATTGCTAAGCATTAATCGCTTATGACTATATTTGAACTTAAACATATTCCTACAGTTTACAAAGAACAGGGGTGGTGGTGAAATCATAAGGAACAATAGTTCACAATAGAATAGAGAGATAACGATACGAATCATGCAATCTAAAGTTAACTGAAGACTAAACAAAGTGAAGGCCAAAGTACTGGCATCGATGCTTAAAGAACCTACCAGTTGTTTCGTATGCCAATTGGTCCAATTCCTATGACAATTCAAGACTGGGAAATTTTGTAACTTCCACGAATCACATTTGCTCCTTTCAAAATATATTGAATAGGGATTCCTGATGAGAATTTTAATGAGTATTGGCCCTTAGACCATACAAAGAGTGCATATAGTTATAATTGACTGCTAAAATTTTACACGGTACTAAGCTCACTAAATTCCTTTTTTTTTTTGCTAAAATACCTATCTCAATCGCATGCCGTTATGATTATTTTAAAAATAAAGTTCACAATGCAAATCTAGTATCATAAATTGTTTTTTTTGCTCAGATACATAAATACTCAACCAAATGCATTTGATTAATATTGAGAGGGCTATCGGCCGACTATTAACACCATGATCACATCTAAGTTTATAAGCTATGAAGTTCCTTTTCTTGGTCGAGATAGCTCGACTCTGTAATATTCATCATTCTCCCCTGCAATTGCTTTAGGGTTTTCATCATCCAACTATTAACACACACTCCTTATCCGCCAATTCAAAAGGGGAAGCATGGAATTCAGGGTGCCAAAAAGAGAGTTTGGGGATACGATTTCTCATATAAGAAATGAAAGCATTCAGCCATAAAGATTCGACAGTAAGAAACAAGATGAGAATTCTTGCAAGGTTTCAAAGACTATTGAGCAAGTGAAATTTCAACATGATGAAAGCCAAATCGTTATCTAAACAAAGCATATACAACAAAAATAGTTCCAAAACATAGGAGTTCAAAAGAAAATGGAACCTGGTTTACAACTTGTTAGAGTTGAAGTCTTAATGCAAAGCCCTTCCAATTTCCAGCTTATACTCCTTATGAGATTCCTCTACACTGCAAAACCCCCAAACTTCCAGCTTCCAAAATCTACAAATTTTTTTTTGAGAACCAGAGAAAACAGCTTCCAAGAACGAGAATCTCCCACACAACAGAATGCAAAATTAGTTTCTTTGAAAATAATCCAAAAGCCCCTCTATTAGTTAACTCCAGCTACTTTATTTATTACCCCATCCGTAACTACATTCCACTTCCAAAAATTAATTAAGTTTAATTTTCCCACACTATTCACAACTGCCACTAATTATCTTTTATAATCTTTAACCATGTCTTATCATTTACCCACAAGTAACTCAGCTATTAAAGCATTTAAATTTATTAATTTAATCTTTCATAAAATTTATTGCACAATCTTATGGTTTAATATATTTATTTAAATATTTCATTTTAACCCATAAATTTCAATTAATTAAAATGAAATAAATACTTTAATAATAATTTATTTAATCGATACTTCAACATATTAAAGCATTTATTTTTAATATAATAATCAATTAAAGCACAAACCACCCCAATTTAAATCAAATAAACCAAATACTAGATAGTACTCACAATAATGACCAGCCCAAACTAGCATACAGACATGGTGAGTCATGGAGGGGCACTACAACTCTGCACTTCACATCACACACTTCACACAATAATTCTCCATTAACTTAACACTTATCTATACCATCCTCAACCTTGAAAACAATATCTAAGGTCATCTATGCACCTCAACCATGCAAATTCAAATTAGGTTAGCACTAAATATTCTAGTTGTGGAAGAGAATGAAAGCAGACCACACCACACCTTAACTCATACCTAAAATCATACATATACACCACACCATGCTTCCACAAATAGCAAAGCATTTTTTCAATTAGTATAAACACCCAAGGTCAGTTGAATCTGTGTGAACCCTATTGAACAATTAATTACACATTTAGATCCAAAGACAACTCACAAACCAAACGCATCACTTAAACACAATTTAGAATATTCCATCAACAACCTCAAATATAAAAACTCATTTGCAACATCATACACCAGAAGAACATATTCATTATGCACAACCAGCTAACCTTCCACACACTATAACACCTGAATCCAACCTTGTGGAGCACAAAAATTTGAACAAATTAGACTGAAAATAGATATAAGAAATGTAAGAACACCTTCAGATCTACAAGACCTGTTATGCCTTGCATAACCACCCCATTTTAAATTTGATTAAAATGGGACCCTCTTTTTCTTTCGCTCTTTGTGTTTTTCCCCCTTCGATTTTGAGGTTTTTCTTTGCCTTGGCATGTGCTTAATATGTTTATCTTGCTTGCCCAAGTGTTTTCCCCAAGTTGCATATTGAAAATCTTATGTTTTGGGCG
>VDFB02354132.1:0-11112 GCA_007258455.2 Sequoia sempervirens
TCGATAAGGACTTTAGTCGTAATTCTAATAGAAAATGAAATATAATTATTTATTAAATTCAAATTAAATGATAATTTATATTTTTGGAAAGCTGAGAATCTCCTCTAAAAACCCTTTTCGTTTCATTAATTTTGGGTGAAAAGAAAGTCGTCAGCCACATACCCTACAAATATTGCCACTTTTTGGCACACCATGATCCTGCACATACCCTGTAACAGTAATGTTCAAGGGGCCTGCTGGTGTTGAGATTTTGGACTGTTATGAGATCAAACATAATATTAAAACCTATTCTAACTGGGGCTTTAAATAAATATAAAAAGAATGACACTTCATTCGAATTAACTAGACCTATCACCTTCCAAGGAATTCCTAACTAAAATTGCAGAAAAAAATTAACTTGTGACTAACACACAACTTCACCCATTCATAGTGCTGATTTCAACAATAGATTGCAAGTTACCATTCAAAAAAAACAAAAAACCAAACTTCATTCCTTGAAAGCCTCCTAAATCAAATGATTAATTAAAGAAAAAAACCATTCTGAAACACAACATGAGGTAGATTAAAATCTGGTTGCTTCTACTGTCAGTGAGACAGATAAACAACAATTACAAAGCTGCCACAATCACCAGTGTACAGAAAATATATGACTCCAAGTTGTTTCCATTTATACTAAGAAAACTGAAGGATATATTATTCTTCTACTTAATCTAACTCCTAACTACTAGTTCTACTCTACAAGTTCTAACCCTACAACTTCTAACCTTTACAAAGAGTCCAGAATGCCTTATATATAGAATGCAACAAAAAGAAATGTGTTGTCCCCCTGCATTAGGGTTTAAAAAATATCTTCTTGGTTGTAGGAAGGCTGACCCTTAGATCTTTTGAAGAAACTCAGTTGTGTATTCAATGTGAATCCTCACTATCCATGCTGATGAAATATTTCTAGGAAAGATCTGTAGATCTTTTGCTGCTGCAACATTAACTCATCTATCTACGTGTCCATCCCTGAACTCCCTCGCGGATTTGCCTTGAATGCTCCAGGATATTTGCATTAATATTGATCTGCCTCTGTCAGTGGTCATCATAGGTGTCCCTTTGAGTCATGGCTTATTCATTCTTCAGCCTCCCTTTTGTTCTGGAGTCCTCTGCTCATTGACTGCCCTCACTAGTTCATCCTATTGTCAATGTGACATACCAGTTTTCTCACCGAAGACCACCAATGGAGTCCCCTAGCGCTGTGTCGGTGTGACATTCCTTTTTGTCTGAGATTTCCTAGTGTCGCCAACTACTACGCCGATATCCTTCATGCTTCGGTGAGACATCCTCCATTCGGTAAGAGCTTCCGGTGACTTTGTACCTCTTGGAAAACTCCACTTGTGTCATCGAGACCTGCTTCATTCATCGAGACTTCCTAATGATTCCCTTTGCTTAGTCGGTGAGAATTCGTGAACTCGTCAAAACATCTTGGCAGGGATAACACCTTATGTCGATATAGGAATCTTCTTGATAGCGGTCGGCGAGACATGGAGACTTTGCCAAGACCATATGCCGATGAAGATGACTCCCGCCGAAGTGTCTGTTGGTGGTGGTAGTCGGTGAGACTTCGTGATTCACCGAGACATCTCGACGAAGAGAGAACATTGTGCCAACAGTGTATGCCTTTTCCCACTCGTCGGTGAGACTCGAAGATCTCGCTGAGACTTCTCTCCGAAGGAAACCCCTCATTCCAATAAGAAATTCATGTCATCAGGACGATGACCCCTATCTTGCCGACAAATCCTACATATGATTCTTGATCGCTATGACATCTCTGGGGTCTTGTCGATAGGCAACATAAATGTAGATTTGAACCAAACAAACCATGAGTGAGTGAAACTGTGATAACCCTACACCGATAAGACGCACAATGGGGAGTATTTTGATTCCTTTGGATTTCAAACAGTCAAAGCCAAGCCACCAGTCAACAAGCATCTAGAAAATTCATGCCGACTCTTGCCTTGGCTGATTTCATAACCAACTGGATTGAGGATAGCCTTCGAAGTGGACTCACTTGAGAAATATCATCATGTATGTGATTTAATTATGCATTCAATAGGGAAGATCATACACATAGAAGTTAATTAATCAAAATTTTCATTGAAACGAATCCTACGTTAGTAAGGTGCCATTAAATTCTAAAAAAAATGATCTACCAACAAGTTTGGGTTTTAGGTCGACCCGCAGAATCCAAGCCAGGGAGGAATTTTAGAGAATTCTGAGTTAGGTAGATTCCAGCAGAATAAACATGAAAACACCCACTAGAAGCTAAATCCGATTATTATCAAACAAGGAACAACATGTGAGACCTCAAAATAGCATCAATTATTCATAGAATGCATCATCATTTATTAACTAGCCCTGATAGAGATATTGGAATCACCCATTCATATTGAATCTTCTTTCTCTTTCAGATAATTCTTTTCTCTTTTTTTTTCGTTTTCTCATAGAGTTCCAGATATTTAATTCAATTCCTTTTCAATATGTTAGATGTTTAACACCTGATCTGGGTTGAAAACTATCATGGACCTCATAACAGTACTTGGAAATTAGATTTTTCACTCAAATCTTACAACATTGCCATCCTAAGACAAATATACCATTACAAGAGGAGATGATCTTATTGATTTGTGATAGATTCGGAGGGAGCTGATGAAGGTTACTTACTTTGCACCTTGTTTTCAAGATGTTCCACAACTCTTATTGTCAATGGGAATAATACAAAAGTTTAGGAAAAAATTACCCCATCAGAAAGCCTGAAAATACCTAAACCACCTCTCTCCAAATGACCAACATAGGCTTCAGATAACAACCACCATTTTAAGATGGGAAAGAATAGGTAAACCCCCCCAAAAAAAACAAAGCAGAAACAAAAGAACAAAGGAAACAAAAGACAAAAAGAAAGGACAAACAAACAAACAACAAATTATTCACAAACAGATAGAATATTTACAAACAGAACCACAAACTATTTACAAACAAAAAAACCAAAAGAACAGGAAAAGGAAAAAGACAAAACAAAGGAAAACTAACTAAATCAAAACTAACACTAACCTACTCTAATCCTAAACTAACTCAAAAGCTAAGCTTTACAAACACAAAACTGTAAAAAATTATACATTGACTTGACTGATTTTTCATTATGTGCAACAATCTTAACTTACTAGGCATAGTTCTAAGCCTAGAAAATTTATCTTTATACTCAGAAATAGAAAATTTATAGGAAATAAGTTCATTCTAAGGGAATAAAGCTTGAAATATTATCAACTGTGGGTTCTCAATTTTGTTATGATTTACCCACAAACATGTTTTACTATCCCCAATGTCATAATCAAACTGAAAATTATTAAAACACCGAGGATAATGAAAGGATACTACCTTATTCTGAAGATTTCTAGTTACCAATGCAGGCTTGTGTTGTATGATCTCCTCCTCACAAGGTCTTAGGTCATGGAACACCATTGAATCAGGGTTCATCTTGTAGTCAAGATATTCACTCACTAGCATCTCTGTATCCATCTTGGGCATGAAGTAAATTTTTTTCTGAATTTCTTGAGATGAAGTCTCACTTTGAACATTCTCTTGCAACATGTCATCCCCTAGGGTTTGAGAATCTAGCTCCAGCTTATAACCATTGATGTCAGGGATACTTGCACATGGTGAACAAGGATTTCCTTCAAACTCATTTGAACCCACGGAGTCAAAAATAGGAAAACACTCTCTCAATTCATATTTCTGCACCTCTTCAACAAGGACATGCCACTTAGCATCAAATTCACCAGTGTTAAGAACAAATTGATTAGTGGAGACTAAGCAAGGACCTTCTTCCAACAACACATTTGACCAATCAGAATCAAAATCAAGAAAATACTCCCTTGTCTCATTCTCTTCATTATGTTGAAGAGATTCAACTTCTGAGATAACCTCTTGGTTGCCTTCTTGGCATTCCTCTGCTTCATCCCAATGTACTCCATCATGAACTTATTCAAGGAAAAATTGAATGATCTACACCTCTACTTGAATTTCTTCCCTTAAAGTTTCATACTGAAATTTAAGTCCTTGACTTTGACCACAAGATTCATTGGCAATCTCATTTTGAAGCATGTCACCTGTTTCAATCCGCCCACCACTTGAATCAGTAGAGTCATCCTCTTGTGCTAACCCATCAAGGTGTATGTCTTTCTCATTCTCATTGGGGGGATAGGTACTCCAAGGATCCTCCATAAGTATTCCTTCAATAGTGATCATTTGCTTGAAATACAAATTCATCCTTCCTAGGAAGACATGGCAGTCCATCTGAGAATGTTGATCATTTCGATGTATCCTACATCCACTTGGCCCAACAAGTTTTGATAGTTTCAGCCCTCCCAGCTCTTCTAATTTCTCCCTTATTCGATTTTGCATACGAGGGATGTCAATCCAGCATGAACCATGTCTCTCTGTCCATCCCTCATCACTCTGATTCTCATCTTGGTTAGAAGAGTCTACCTCATCTCCTTCACAGCCATCATTAGTACTAGCGTTCTCAACAAAGCTAGATTCAATCTTGAGATTTTCATTATGCTTTGGATTTAAATCCATTTCATGCTTTTCGCCAAACAAGTCATCAAAACTATATTCTGGTGAATCAAAATTTTTATTCACAACTTCATTGTGATGTAATGGACTATGCTTTTGAAGATGACTAAAAAGAGATGATATGGTTATAACTTTGTTATCAAGTGAAGTACTCAACTCTGCGATTGGTTTTTGTAGGAGTGAATTCCCACAGTGGTCTTGTGTGTGATTGACCTGATATGGGGTGTTGGAGAATGTGGTGCTTGGAACCTTAGGAAGGTCGTAGCTGCTTGGGGAGAATGATTGCATCTTGGCAGGGGTGGTGGGTGGAGTAGCATAAGGCTGTAGATGATGGCAGTTTGCAAGCACAAGAGGATTATCACCCTAAGTTTGGCTATCTGAATTTCTAGTGTCATCTCTAAATTGTGCCAATAAGAAAGACTTTTTAAGTGCATCATGTAAAGATGTAGCCTTACCACAACCTTTGACTTTGGTTGCCAATAAAAAATTTAAACCCCAATAGTAATGTTCTATCAGTATATGATCATCAACAACCAAATCCAAAGATTGAACCCTTTCATACATAAACAAGAATATGTGATTAAATTGATCAATGGGTTCTAATGGTATCCCTTTTGCAGTTGCAAATTCATGTAAGGGGTGTAATGCATGAGGATCAAACTGATCTAAAAATAAGGTTTCCAATTCTTTCCATGAATAAATAGATTTTGGTAGAAGATTATCATACCATTGTCTTGCTGAACCTTGAAGTGTTTCAACAAATAACTGGTAGATGATATCTTGATGCTGAACCTGGAGAAAAGTGAGAATTTGCAAGTTTTGACATGTTCAGAAGCATTTTTCCTATTGTTAGGGAAAAATAAAGGAAGCCGATCATATAGGTGACTAGGGATTTCATGGAAAAATCCTGGTATATGCAAAGGGCTACCCATCGGAGCTGGGTTTTCCAAGACCTAGCCCACTCCAACTCACAATAATCCAAAATTACTCATCGGCCCTCCCTCTAGTGCTAGTTCCTGTTGATGTCCCAAATGGCACAACAACATTGCAAACAAAATATTGCTACTCTGTTTCTCCTAAAAGAGAAAGATGATCACATGGATATCTTAGCTCCCAAGGTCTTTGTAGTTGGTTCTCAACTGTGCTGATGTCCCTCAGTGGTCAATGCAACATTAATGTTCAAGGGGCTTGCTGGTGTTGAGCTTTTGAATTGTTATGAGATTAAACATAAACTTAAAACCTATTCTAACTAGGGCTTTAAAGAAATATAAAAAGATGGATCAGGGATTTGAAACAGAAAAGAATGAAACTTCATTCAAATTAACCAGACCTGTCACCTTCCAAGGAATTCATAACTAAAACTGTAGAACATAATTAACTTGTGACTAACACACAACTTCACCCATTCACAGTGCTGATTTCAACAACAGATTGCAAGTTACCATTCAAACAAAATAGAAAACCAAACTTCATTCCTTGAAAGCCTCCTAAATCAGGAGATTAATTCAAGAAAAACACCATTCTGAAACACAACATGAAGTAGATTAAAATCTAGTTGCTTCTATTGTCAGTGAGACAGATAAACAACAATTACAAAGCTAGCACAATCACCAGTGTACACAAAATCTGTGACTCCAAGTTGTTTCCATTTACACTAAGAAAACTAAAGGATACATTAGTCTTCTACTTAATCTAACTCCTAACTACCAATTCTACTCTACAAGTTCTAACCCTACAACTTCTAACCTTTACAAAGAAGCCAGAATGCCTTATATACAGAATGCAACAAAAAGAAATGTGTTGTCCCTTTGCATTAGCATTTACAAAATATCTTCTTGGTTGTAGGAAGGTTGGCCCTCAGATCTTTTGAAGAAAGTCGGTAGTGTATTCAATGTGAATCCTCACTGTCCATGCTGATGAAAGATTTATGGGAAAGATCTATAGATCTTTTGCTGCTATGGCATTAACTCATCTATCTACATGCCCATCCCCAAACTCCCTTGTGGAGTCACCTTGAATGCTCGAGGATATCTGCATTAATATTGATTTTCCTCTGTCAGTGGTCGCCACAGGTGTCCCTCTAAGTCATGGCTTTTTCATTCTTCGGCCTCCCTTTTGTTTTGTAGTCCTCTATTCATTGACTGCCCTCACTAGTTCATCTTGTTGTTACTGTGACATACCAGTTTTCTCACCAAAGACCACCAATGGAGTCCCCTAGCGCTGTGTTGGTGTGACATTCCTTTTTTGCTGAGACTTCCTAGTGATGCCAACTACTATGCTGATAGTCTTCATGCTTTGGTGAGACATCCTCCATTCGGCAAGAGTTTCCGGCAACTTCATACCTCTTGGAAAACTCCACTTGTGTCACCGCGACCTACTTTCGTTCACCGAGACTTCCTGGCGATGCCCTTTGCTTAGTCGGTGAGACTTCATGAACTCGCCAAAACATCTTGGCGGGGATAACATCTTATGCTGATATAGGAATCCTCTTGATAGTGGTCGACGAGACATGGAGACTTCACCAAGACCATACGCTGATGAAGATGACTCCCGCTGAAGTGTCTGTTGGTGGTGGTAGTCGGTGAGACTTCATGATTCACCGAGACATCTTGGCCAAGAGAGAACATTGTGCCGACAGTGTATGCCTTTTGCCGCTCATTGGTGAGACCCAAAGATCTCGCCGAGACTTCTCTTTGAAGGAAACCCCTCATGCCGATAGGAAATTCATGTCGTCGGGATGATGACCCCTGTCTTGTCGAAAAATCCTACATATGATTCTTGATCGCTGTGACATCTCTGGGGTCTTGCCAATAGGAAACACAAATGCAGATTTGAACCAAACAAACCATGAGTCAGTGAAATAGTGATAACCTTATGCTAATAAGATGCAGAATGGGGAGTATTCTAATTCCTTGGGATTTCAAACAGTTAGAGCCGAGCCACCAGTTAGCAAGTGTCTAGAAAAGTCTTACCACTTCTTGCCTTGGCCGATTTCATAACCAACTGTATTGAGGACAACCTTCCAAGCAGACTCACTTGAGAAATATCATCATGTGTGTGATTTAATTCTACATTCAACAAGGAATATCATACACACAAAAGTTAATTAATCAAAATTGTCATTGAAATGAATCCTATGTTAGTAAGGTGCCATTAAATTCTAAAAAAATTGATCATACCAACAAATTCGGGTTTCAGGTCGACTCGCGGAATCCAAGCTAGGGAGGAATTTTAGAGAATTCTGAGTCAAATGGATTCCAGCAGAATAAACATGAAAACACCCACTAGAAGCTAAATCTGATTATTATCAAATAAGGAACAACATGTGAGACCTCAAAATAGCATCAATTATTCATAGAATGCATCATCATTTATTAAAGCTATTACTACATATGTTGTTCTTCAGTTCGAGGAGAAATGGCGGGATGGTTACAATGAAGAGGGTGACGAACAATGAAGCCAGAAAAATAAGGGACAACGGTTCAAAAGAAATCGGAGAGGATAAAGCAGAAAATTGGTTGGGAGGTTGCGGTAGGATTCGAGAGGGTCGGGAAAAAATCAGATAAGGATTGGAAATCTCGAACTCAAGAAAACCAATTCAGTAGAGGAAAAAGCAAAGGTGCGAACCAGGAGAATAAACAAAAATCAAAAGAGAGGGGACATTTTGTTCCGAAATAAAATGGAGATTGGTTATCTACAAAGAGCATAACACCACTAGTGATTTAACGGCTAATTTGTGTAAGATTCTAAATATGTTTATTTAAAAGGCCGTAGTGAATGTTTAACATCTCCGCTTCAAATATCTCTTTAATGGTAAAAGCAGGCACTTTTTGAAAGTAACATTTGTGTCATCCAACATAAATTCTTTTCTACAAAGTCCATAAAATTCTAATTTTTAAAATGTAGATTCTTAACATCAATATCTAGGGCATGGATATTTTTTCATAATTTTTTGTTAAATTTTTTTAATTAAATTTTGAAGTCACTATAACTATAATTTGGACATAGGTGTATGCCATTTGACATAACTTGTTGTGTATATATCAAAAGTTTCAAATTTTTATTTTTATTTATTTTTGTGAAACAAAGACATCAATACCTAGGGAAAAAGGTATTTATTTATTTATTTATTTTTTAAAGAATTGTTTACTAATTTTCCACCTTTGTAGAAGGAAATGAAACCTCACAAATAAGGTTAGGGTTTTATGTGTTTTAGGACATAAAACAACCAATTTCCTTCAAGTTTCACTCAAGGAAACCTTAAAGATATCAATCAAGGGATAGAATGAGGGAAATAGATCTGCAATAAGGTGTCCTAGGGTGTGATTGAAGACTAAAAGGGGGGTCACCACCAAACAAGGGCTTGGAAAGACAAGAAATGTAAATGATATACAAAACCTATGTAAATGACCTAGAAATGAACTCAAATTAGAATAGTAAATTGAGAAAGTATAGAGGTGTGCCTGGAAATTGAAGAGGCTTGAATGAGGGTATGAAATCCTATAAATAATAATTTTGAATGCACATTAGGACTCATAGGATAGGTTGGGATATTTAGTCCCAAATTAGGATTTCTGACAAAAAATGGAATCTAGAACTGGTAACCCAGGATCTATTGGAAATATCCAAAATTAGGTATACTAGGACTCATAAGCCACAAGTGGAAATTTAGTCCCAATATTAGGGTTGATCTAAAACTCTGCTATCCTCTCAGGTTCGCCTGTAGCTTCTCTCCTACAAAATATTTGAGTTTGAATCATTGAATTGCAACCTATAAGTGAATTTTCAGGATCTTGCAATGTGAATGACAACTTTGATAACTTGACAACTTTTCTCCAAACTTGCTCTTCAATGGATCTTCAATATAAATCACCTAGATCTACAAATCACACACTAAAGAGAAGGAATTTTTTTGATTCGTTACTGAATAGGGGTTTGCCTTGGTCAAACCCTATTTTGGTAATCAAACCTTGAAATGAAAACAAATAGAAGGAAGGGATGATGAATGGACAAATATGCAATGTTGCAACTCACCAAACCCTTGAACACAAAGCCTACAATATTGTATGTAATGACAAGCTTGAATGTAGATCTTGGTTCTTGATTGAATGATATGGAGCTTGATTTGAATGCTTGCTTGAATCATAAGATACCTACATCACAAATGTTAACTAAAAAACAAACATGATGAATGATGACCTTGACATGATACTTGGTACTTGAATAATGCTCCAAAATTCTTTATAATCACTCTTGAATGCTCTTGAATACTATAATTCTTGAATGATTGAATTGCTAGGTCACTTTATTGCTTTTTAGGAGAAAATATGTGAAATAACCTTGGATTTTTACTTGTTTATGCCAAATTTCTCAAAATTGCAACACTACAAGCCAACATCAGATCTAGGAGAATAAAATCTTGCCAAGAATTTCAATTTGAATTAGGTCTAAGATAAGTAGGAATCATATAATAGTTGTTATGTATGAGTCCCATTAGGCTAAGCTTGGGGCACATTTTTTAGGAAATACTTAGTTTAATGAAAAATTTAGATCTAGGCCTTGAAACTTAGGTGAGAATCATATGCCCAAGGTGGTGTATGAGTCCTAGATCACTAAATCTGGGCCATAAAATCCAAAATCCAAAATTATGATTGGTTTTTACACATGTGTTTGGATTATCCTTAGAAAGATGCATTAATTAAGGCCCATGGATGCAAAATAAGACCAAATAAGACATAAAGAAGCCCAATTTTAGCAGGGAGGGACCAAGCAAGTGTGAAAATGTAAAGGGATACATTTTCCAACACTACAAGAAGAACTTGATGTTCATTGAAAACCTATGTTTAGTAAAAACTAAAAATTAAATACATGATAAAATTAAAAAAAATCAAAACTAAATTATTGGAAAGCTCATTTCAAGGACTATAATCTTGCAAATTATCTTATCAAGTTAAGTACATCTAAAGGTCCAACCTAAGGTTTGAAACTATATTTTCTAAGGAAATTTTGAAGTAAAGGCTAAAGCTGTCATACTTAACCCCTTTGTTTGAAGGAACTTCAAAAGAATGTACTTTTGATCAAAGGATAAACCTTCAATTGAAGGCCCCTTCAAGCAAACATCAATATGTAAAAATATGTTTTATGGCCTTTACCTTTGCTCGAAGGTTTACCTTCACTGAAAGGTGTTAAGTTGCATACCTTCACTCAAAGGTCCTTTGAGTGAATATTTTTCTTCACTCAAAGGTTCTCTCTGAAAATGTCCCTCCTTCCCCAAAAATATTCATCATCTCAAAAGTGGGACTGAGTATTGTGAGATTACCCTATTGGTTTCTTATCCCCTTGAATATCTAACTTGATTGAGTAATGGTCAGATCCTAATTATGGCACAATGCTACCTTCAAAGGTAAATGGAAAGGAATCTAGGTCTCATTTTAATAGATACATGTCCAATTTCTTTATGATACTATTGAAGCCCAACCTTCTGTTTACTCCATG
>VDFB02354133.1:0-44645 GCA_007258455.2 Sequoia sempervirens
GAGGTGAAAGCCCTCATTTCCACCCTCTGAGAGAGTCATGGTGGATGTCATGTGTGCGACTCCATGACATATGTTGTACTTGTGTTTCACCCTCTGGGAGAGCCATGGTGAAAGTCACGTTGAGGTGACAACATCACGCAAGTGATGAACACTAGTACTTAACCATGTGATGGTTGATATCACATTGAGGTGATATTTCTCTCTTTATATCTGATTGCAGGCAATGGTGGCAGATGAACCTCATATGGAGATGATTCATTTTATACAGCTGGAAGTTCTCTCCCTAGCTGAGAGGGAGTGTTAATGATATAGCAGCTTCGGTAGCTCCTTCATGGTATCATAAATTGGATGATAGCCGTTGGCTATACAATTTATACTTATTGTTTTCACTTCATATTATGGGCCGACATAAAAGAATTCAAGTTGATCTTTTATTAGAAGTTAATTAATATTTATTTTGAGGCCGACCTTTATTAAAGGATATTCGAAATTGATTAGAGGCCGACTTGAAGGATATTGAGGAATGCGTCTCCATCACTCACTTGTATATATTCTCCTTGATTCGTTCATTGTGATCACCCCTAGCAGATTTTAGTTATTCTCATTAGCCTTGCATTATACAGTACGAATTTATTGAAGTAGAAGATCAGTTCGTTTATTATTCTTAAGTGCGAACCTATCTGATTATAGTGCGAAGTCATCTCAGGTTATAGTGCGAACTTATCTAATTAAAGTGCGAAACTGTCTGGGAGTTAAGTTCGAAGTCACTAGTACAATGATATCAAGCAAGAACTTACCAGATCGGTGATATTCATCAAGTGCGACCAATGATATCAAGCAATTGTGAATACAAGACTACAAGGTACAGTTTGACGTGTTTCTTATCAGTCTGCAATAATGCGAATATGACAAGCAAGTGCGAATTCACCAGTGCATAGTTTGAAGACCTTTCAGTGCTAAGAGAACATTATTGGATCTGTATTCTAATATTGCCAGGTGTGATCTAGAGCTTGTTATCTGTCATTCCTTATTGCAAGATACTGCATATCGGTCTTGTGTTAGACCTTATTGTAATTTGTAAAAATTGCCACTGTTGTATCAAATATAAGAGAGATCTTTGTTGTTGGGTTTTTCTCCCTCAAGAGGAGGGTTTTCCCAGGGTATATGCTATGTTATTTTGTCTGATTTTTGATTTATTTCCTGTGCATTTAATCTGTTCACCTAAATTTAACAACACAAACCATATCCAACTGTGCCACGCAAGTATCTCAGGATATGCTTAGCTGCAGCTAGATGAATTTGCTTTGGTTCACACATGAATTGACTAAGTGCACTCACTGCATAGCAAATATTTGGTCTAGTATTGACTAGATACATCAATGATCCAATCAACTGCCTATACATAGTGGGATCCACTAGATCTGAACTAGCTGCAGACTCACTTAACTTCTTCACATTGGTTTTCATTGGTGTAGACATGGATTTGCAATCCATCATACCAAACCTCTTCAAGATGTCTATAGTATACTTCCTTTGACTCAAAATGATCTCATTTGGTCTTTGCCATACTTCCAATCCTAGGAAGTAATGCATATATCCTAGATTCTTCATCTCGAATTTAGAAGCTAACTCCTTGCATTTGATAATGAGATATTTTGCTCCAGTAAGAAATAGATCATCAACATAAAGAACCAAGATTAATGCCTCATCATCAACTACCTTAAAGTAAATATTTGAATCAACATCATTCTTGGAGAAGCCCAAGCTCATCAGGTATCGATCAATCCTCTCATACCAAGCACGAGGAGCCTGCTTAAGGCCATACAAAGCCTTCTTCAATTTACAAACATGAGACTCCTTCCCATGAATCTCAAAGCCATCAGGTTACTCAATGTATACCTCTTCTTCAATCACGCCATTAAGGAATGCTGTCTTCACACCCATTTGATGTAGCTTCCATCCCTTAGCTATTGCAATAGCAATGATGGTCCTGATGGATGTATAATGAGCAACCAGAGCAAAGGTTTCTTCATAATCTATTCCCTCTTTCTAAGAGAAACCTCTAGCCACAAATCTAGCTTTGTACTTCTCAATGCTTCCATTAGTTGCATGCTTGATCTTGAAAAGCCATTTAGAAGATACAACAAATTTCCCTTCTGGTCTTGGTACAATATCCCAAACATCATTCTTGATGATAGATTGATATTCTTCAGCCGTAGCATCTCTCCATACTTGTTGACTTGATGCTTCCTCAACACTGGAAGGCTCAGACTCAATGATATGACTCATTAATGCAACATAGCTTGGAAACTTCTATGGTCTTTTGCTTTCTCTGAATGTGCCTCTAGGTGCTGCAAACTTTTCTGCCTCCTGCATAGTTTTCCTAGCCCATAGAGGTCTCTTTCGACCAATGACAATATCTCTTGGCCCATTAGTTGGTTCCAAAGGCTCAACTGGATCAATATCCTCTTTTGGTTCAGTAGGCTCCCTTTGAATCTCAGGTGTATGATCAACGTCCATGTTCTAAGGAGTCTCCTGATCTTCATTATCTATCTCCATGTATGAACCTTTAGATCGTTTGAATGCAACATCTTCTTCAAAGGCGACATCCCTGCTGATCTCTATCTGTTTCTAACCTGGAATGTAAATCCTGTAGGCTTTTGAGGATTCACTATAGCCCACAAATGTTCCTTTCTTGCCAGATGGTTCCAACTTAGTTCTCTTATCTTTAGGTACATGGATGTAGACATGACAACCAAAGATTCTCAAGTGACTAACTTCAGGCTTCACACCTGTAAAGGCTTATTCTGGAGTCATATTCTCCAAAATACGATGAGGGCTCTGATTCTAAACATACACTGCAGTTCTAGATGCTTCTCCCCAAAGGAAGGTTTGCAAATCTTGATCAGGAATCATCGCTTTAGCTGCCTCAACAATGGATCTATTCTTCCTTTTTGCAACACCGTTTTGCTATGGATTGTAAGGAACACAAAACTCCCTCTTAATCCCTGCTTCGATACAAAAGTTATAGAAGCCTCCAGAGATGTATTCTCCATTATCAGATCTGACTAACCTTAGGCTTCACACCTGTGAAGGCTTCTTCAGGAGTCATATTCTCCAAAATACGATGAGGGCTCCAATTTTGAACATACACTGCAGTTCTAGATGCTTCTTCCCAAAGGAAGGTTTGCAAGTCTTGATCATGGATCATAGCTTTAGCTACCTCAACAATGGATCTATTCTTCCTTTCTGCAACTCCGTTTTGCTGTGGATTGTAAGGAACACAAAACTCCCTCTTAATCCCTACCTCAGTACAAAAGTTACGGAAGCCTCGAGGATATTCTCCTCCATTATCGGATCTTATAACTTTGATCCTCTTCAGGACAAATTTTCTCTTGAGCCTTAATTCCTTTAATTTCTCAGAGTGCTTCTTGGTCCTTAGACTTTAAGAAATAAATCCAAGTCTTTCTAGAGTAGTCATCAATGAAAATTACATTATACCAAAAACCACTCAAAGATGCAACAGACATTGGACCACACAAATTAGAATGAACAAGATCTAGAATACATTTTGATCTACTTTCACTACTATGAAAAGGACTTTTAGTATTCTTACCCAATGCGCATCCTCTGCAAGTACCATCATGCTCCTAACTAAGTTTTGGAAGGCCAGTGATCATCTTTTGCATGGATGGAAAAGCTCTGAAATGGAGGTGAGCAAGTCTTCTATGCCAAAGCTCACTTGAACTGGTAGAATCATGCAACAATTCCTACATTGGACAAATGGAAAGTCTATAAAGACTCTCTTGCTGAACACCAATCACTCGGGCTATCTTGATGCTAGAGTTCTTCAGCCAAGCAAGAACTTTTCCCTCGGAAAATGCAACTTGATATCCTTTGTCCTCCAAAGCTGAAATTTATACAAGGTTCCTCTTGATACCTGGTACGAACAACGCATCGCTCAAATGAAGAGAGATGCCAGAATCTAGGTGAAGAGATGAGGCTCTAACACCTTTCACTGAATAGCATGCATCATCTCCAATTATGACTTGAATGTTGGTATCTCTCTCCAACAAATCTGAAAGATGCTCTCTAAATCCGGTAATGTGACAAGAGGCACCACTATCAATCAACCATGTGCTGCTATCGGTTGGAACATTGCTTGATAGGGCTGAGATAAATAGAAATCCACTTGAATTATCTCTTGAATCCTTTTGAGGAGAGACATCATTCACATCCACAGTAGAAGCATGCTGCTTTGGTCTTGTTGCACAATCTCTCGCATAGTGACAAAACTTGTCACATCTGAAGCACTGTATATGGGAGAGATCCTTCTTCTTCTTAGATTCAGGAGCACTATCTGATCTTCTGTCTCTGTTCCTCTTGAAATTGCCTTTCCTTCCTTCTCTTCCTTTCCTCTTTGATGTTTGAGCAGCAAGTACATGATTGTCTTCATTGTTAGAACTTTGTCCATTACCTCTTGCTGCCAATCTTGATTCCTCTTGAATACAATCTGCCCTAAGTCGATCAAACTTTGGTAGCTTCTATCTTCCACTAATACCTTGGATAAAGGGCTCCCAAGATTGAGGAAGACTGTTAAGTGCCAACATGACTAAATCTTTATCATCAACCATATTACCAATGGCACAAAGATGATCTCTCAACTCGGTGATCTTCATGAAGAAGGAGATGACTGAATCTCCTTTCGCCATCTTGATGTGATGAAGCTGTTGCCTCAATGCAAGAGCTCCACTAGTGTTATTGATCTCATATAGTCCCTCCAAGGTCTTGAACATCTCTCTCGCTGTCTTCAACTTGGAGATAATAGGCACAAGGTGATCCTTCACAGAATCAATCAATATCTTCTTGACCTTTGTGCCATTCTTCCTCCATTGTGTCTGCTCAGTCTCATCAGAAGGTTCAGGTACCTCTTTCTCCACAAACTCGAGAATGTCATTTTCTTCCAATGCAATGAGAACTCTAAATTTCCAAGAGGTGAAGTTAGAGGCACCATCGAGTCTATCTTCAACCTTGAGACCATTCACCATTTTTGTAGTTAAGATAGACACACAAAGATGAGAATAATGGAGAAAGATAATGGTGCTTATATAAATCTGATCATGATCTTGCTTAAACCCGCTCTAATACCATGTTAGTTTTAGGATCAGAAATTGAATAAGCAGATATAGAACAATTTTAAACAATTTAACACAGCATATACCCTGGGAAAACCCCCCAACTTGAGGGAGAAAAACTCAACAACAATATATCTCTTATATATTGAATAATGAAAACAGTTCACTTTTACAAGAGGCCAAACACAAGGCCGAATTTATCAGCACCACACTTGATGCTATCTCAACAATAATATCGATCTTGAATGAAGTCGATCAGCACCACACTTAAAAGATATCGATCTCTATGGAGAATAATAATGAACTCCAATATTGAACTCTGCTGTAGATGAACTCGCACTTAACTTGAATCGAATATGAATGAATGTGAAGTAATGACCATCGCCTTTCTTTTATACACATCGATAGGATAGATCTCTAGTAGACGCATCCCTTCAAGATGCAAAGTCAGCCTTAAATGAAAAGGTGCGACTTAACAAAAGGTGGCGAATATTAATAGATGTCAGCCTTGATACAAATATAAATTACATTGTAAATAAGTCGTCTCCAATTAAATGAATAGCCAACGGCTATATGAATTTAATGCTTATCGCTGCTGGAAGTATGAGGCCCATGGCTATACATCAACATACATAACCCTAACAGTATGATGACAAGATGGAGAACCTTGATTGTCATCAACATTGACAACAGAATCTGCAATTTCATTGACCATTGTGCATTGACTGACAATGAGTTTAAGCACAACATCTAATGGTGGCTATGGTCAAGATTGAAGAGGAATCAACAGAGCTATTCTCAGAGGCATCAAATTGCCTCGTGCTAGAAGAGGAGAGGAAGAAACGCCACTGGCATCCATGGATGATACCCTTCTAAAAGAAGTAATGAAGTTAGTGAGATTTTATTGGTTGGGTATAATGGACTCGATGCAAGAACAGTAATAGATCTATGCTGTCCATTGGGTTTAACCAGGCAACTTGGCTTGTCACAAACTGTTATTGGAACATTTTCTTAGGGGTATGCTTCTGACTGCAACAATTTATGTAGTAGCCTAGGGCTGGCACCTGCACTACCTGAAATGGGCTGGGAGAATGATGTAACCGATTGGTGTTTCTATGAAAACTCTGTAGTAAGTGAAACCTGAAGGTTGCTCTCTCCATCAGAAACAAAGCCAAGAATCATTGTTTTGGGCAAGAGAAGAATGCAAGCAAGACTTTCCAGAATCCCTAAAAAGACAGTAATACCTCACCTAAATCTTCCCCTGAACTAAATTGAGTAGGCAAGTCCAAGTTTACCGCTGAGCTTGGTCTTTAGTTTAAAATACAAAGTACAAAACTTGAACAATGTAGAAGGTAAATGGAAAATAATCCCCTTTTGGACCTTCACACAAGTAGTCCCATACACCAAATTGGTCTCTAGTTCGGTAATGATCTAGAAAATTACTTTTACGTTTATAGTAGTTTGAGTGACTGAAAATGAAATGCTCCGGTATACTTAAACCACAAGTATATGCTGGCTGGAATCTTTCAGTAGCAGCTATTAAGCATATTTTCATATGCCAATTGTTGTAGGTACTGGGCTGATGTGTTTGTGACACACCAAACACCTAGAATAAAAAGAATGCCCAAAGGCAGCTCTATCCTCTCTTCAAAAATTACCTCTTATGCTAAGATTGCTAGAAAGGTCATACGGTAATTCCAATGTTCCGTTTTGGGGGATGGACAAGCTCAATGAATGATGTGATATGCTGGTTTCACAAAGGGACCCTTGGATAGTGAACTTACTGAAAGTAGGGATTTGGATTGATGTAACGTTGAATGCTCTTATATTTTTGGGATTTTCAGTTTAGAATAAAATGAAAAAGGGGATGAGGGTAAAGGAACTAGGTTTATGCAAAACTACTCCTATGAACTTAAGAGACAAATGTTGGATAGTGAAATTCAAACCAATCTTTGCTTCGCCAAGCAAAGTACTACAACTAGACAAAGACGGTGCAATCTTCGAAGGGTTTACGAAAGATATCCTATTACACTATATCACCATCAATTCGACCAATGCATATAGATAATAGAATTCAAGTTAAGCAGTTTTAATGTTCAGACTAACCTTACACATCAAATTGAAAATCATCCAATTGAAAAAGGTATGAACTAATCTCACTTATTTCCAACACTATCAATCTTTCATTCATCTAAAATACTTGAAAACAAATTTACTCTATTTGAAGAAGTCAATGAAACCATGCGGGCTCATAAAAATAACAAATGCTCAACTCTGAATCCACTTATTATTTAAACAGCAATAGTTGCAACAATTTCATAAGTCTCTCCTTGAATAAATGAAATGAGTGGGGTTTATATAGGCACCCCAATTACAAAGCAACGGCCAAGATTAAATTTGAGATCAATGGCCAAGATTAAATTTGATAAACCCTAACCCTAAAAAGCATAACCAACTCAAAGGACACATGGCGCAAGCAGAACAAGCCACTTGGAGTATGGAAAATGATGACACCTTGCAAATCATTCGAGCAAGTGGGAATCCAAAATGCAATTCCCTTTGGATCGCTCCCTAGCTGCAAATGCAAGAAATTTAGCTAACACAGAATCAAGTTCCTCCATTGAGATACTTGGCACAGAATCCAGTTGCACTCCGATCACGTCCAAGGTTTCCAGGCATTGAGTGAAAGTACTTTCCCATCTATCCTCCTGCTTCTAAAAGTTATCCATGAAGGTCAAAAGGGAAGACATATCATCAAGCTGATTCTCTGTAATAACCTGCACTTCCTTGAAGTAAATGTTCATCACGCTTTTCTTTAGTCCTTCTAAATCTAAGCCATTTGCATCATGATGCTCCTGTCCTGTCAATCCTTCAAGAGAAGTGAGGATTTTGAACTGAATTTTCTCAACTGTGCTCCGTATAGCAGCACATTCTTCCTTCATTCCGTCATATGTCTTCCTTTTAGCCAATAAGGAATGATACCACCTGCTGAAATCATATGAGGCTCCTTCTTCGATAACACCTTCCTGGATCAATATTTGCAAGGAAACTTCCTTTAGAACCCTCAAACGAGGTATCACTTTGTCCTGTACGTACTGGAAATCTTCCTAATTGTCCTCAACTTGACTAACTTCAGTTATAAGCAAGGCAGATCTGTCATAAGTTTGGGCACACTTCTCTAAGAATTGCTCCATCTGTTTTGAAATATTGGTCACCCAACTCTTGGTTGCTTGACTCGTGATCCTCATAGCTTCAAGAACATCAACGGATTCCGGAGTAAGGGATGACGGTGGAATAAAAGCTTCACCTTCTTGGCGCAAAGGAGCTGTTAGCTGCTGAATGAACTCCATTAGCCTTAGATTTTCCAACTGTAACCTTTCTTTCTTCTCCTCTGTTTTATCGAACTTTTCCTTGATGGCTTTAGAAGTGTCTGCTAACTCATGGAAATCCTGATCTATTGTGGTTGGCCCAATGTCCAACGTTGTAACCTCGTAATCCATAGGAGTAATCTGATCTTTTGGCTTATCAATTTTCGGGACTGCCACCTGTAAGATCCTGGATCCTGCATCATTCCCGGTAATCTGAGAATACTTCTTAGGCTTCTTTGGCATTTTAGCTTTGCCAATTCTCTCTAGGAAGTCTTGCATGCTTTCAACTGGTTGAACTTCATCCAGTGGTCTGGACTTTTTCATCAAACTTTCGGTCAACCAAGCTGGGATAGTGGATAATTCCATCCCATTTTCTAATTGAACATCATCATTAATTCCTTTTAGAGCAGAAATTACCTCATCTCCCAGCTCTTCATTGTTCTCAAGGATCTCAGTATCTCCTGCGCCTTCAATCATCAAAGTATCATCCCCTTCCAAACACTCAGTGAGGATTTGTTCTTGGAGAGAATCCAACTGTTCTAACTCTTGAAACTCGATTTCTTGCTCATGGCTTGGCTCGATATCAACAATGGATACCTTTTCAATTACTCCAACTGACAAAGTACTTGAAGATGATGCATTTTCAGTCACTTTTTGTTTCTTACTCTCCAATTCTCCGCCAGCTGATTCTTTTTCCTCTATATGAAGGTTTCCACTCACTACCTTCCTCTTGCTAGGATACGAAAGTTCATCAAGACTTTCGCCAATTGCTTCCTCCTGGCTTTCCTTATTGCTCAACGTGGCATAAGTAAGAGAAATTCCTTCTTTCCTCAACTTGCTGATCTGACTGTCTACCCATTCCCTTGAGTAAGCAATAATGTCCTTCATCAATGTGTTCAAATCGGTCAACTCAGGTTGTGTCCAGTTAGGCAATAGGATAGGCTTATCTTTTTCTTGTTCAAACTGAGGATGAATGTAGTCCCCGTTGTCTTTTACTTGATCAGGTATAGGGAACAAGTCACACCTTTTCACAAGTTCAACTAGAATTCTTGACCAAGTCTTCTTTCTGACTCCATACTCGTCCACTAAATTAGACCAATAATCCTCGATCTGCATAACATGAAGGGACTTCTTCCCGTGAACCCTTAGGTATGGATCGTAATCGGACCTTGGATTATAAGTGCTGAATTTATAAATTGCAACTCTAGCCCTGCTGTTTTGGCTGATTGTAAAGAGGGGCAGACTTCTAGCATTTTTCCAATTGTAACTGGAAAATCCACTCCTTGTTTGTTCTTCTTTGCCTGAATGGAGTCTACACATGCTAGTTGCCTTGCAACTTCAAGCATAACAATTTTGTCTGTTGGATACCGAGGAAGTCTGTACGGAACATCCGAGAATCCATGAATTCTTATGTAAGTAAATGTCGGAAACTGGATAAACCAAGATCCAAACTTGTCAAGCATCACCATAGCTTCTTTAGATAGCCTCCTCTGCACTGTGCCTTGAAGAACTCGCGTGATATACATAAGGAAGGCATCATTTGTTATCTTGAAATTGTCCCTGTAATGTAGCTGGAGCTGTGGGTAACAATCATATGATTTGAGTTGATCTTTCCGAAGTCCAACTTCGCCTTTACAAATCAGTCCTCTGTACTTGGTGAACCGTGCCAGAATATAAACCACATAAGAACTCATGTAGAAGGTTTTGGTCTTCTCAAGGTTTCTCAACTGGAAATCTATATTATCACTTATTAACTTAGCCCAATTTATAGCCTCCATTCCCAATACGATCTCCTCCACATACGAAAACATCCATACCTCAAAGAAGGCTCCTTGAGAAGTTCCCATAACCCTGTTCAGCATATGAATCATATCACTGTATTCTATTTTAAAATCCGTGCAAATTAATCTCTTTGGCAACTTGGAGCGATGTCTTTTGGGTTCCTTGATCCAGTTAGAATTGATTATGTCCATACAGGATTCCTTGGCTTGATCGAACATGGCCTGTGATTCCTGTTGAGTCCTGTTCAACATTTTCCGTCGATGGGGAATACCAAATACTTCCCTGACTGAATCCTCTGTGAAATATGCCAAGGTGATCCCATTGGGTGTCTTGATGGATCTTGTCTGAGGATTGTACCTCCTGGCGCACTCAACCATTAACTCAACACCTTTGAGCTAGCAGTGCAAAATCCTAACTTTGCTGATAAGTCGAGACTTAGCCTTAATATTTGAAATAGATAGAGCATTAGGCATTTTGTTCTCTGTGCCAAACATCCTTCTCTTGTGTTGAATTGCATTAAACTGTTCAAAGTTTGTATCTATCACTTTCTTCCACTTCGAGGATAACTGGGATTCTGGATAAAATTCTTTCAGGACTTCTTTGACTTGAGCTTTCCTGACTCCACCTCCCAAGTTTTTTGGAGAAGACATTGCGCCTGTAAGAAACTCGAAGTTAGAACAATTTTAAATAAGTTTGCAAAAAGGCGATTTCGTGGCTGGAGAAATTTTAAAAATTAATTTAAAAATCCAGAACTTGATTAAAGGCTGCATAAAGGATAAATTCTTGATGAAAATTAATTCGCCTTTATTGTTTTCAAAGAGCATTCATGGAAATTTAAATAATTTTCTGGATTTTTTAAGACTTTTATTGAAGTTTTCTCCAATCTTCAATGAAAAAAAAAGAAAATCCTATTCCCTTTCAAAATCGCCAATGATAACCTTGCAGTTGCTTGAAGAAAATCTGGAAATGAAGAGAAAAAATCCAACTCTATGTTCTGGAATTTAAGAAATCTGCTTGCAGCTAAAAGAGACGTCTTTCTCTTGAGAGAGCTCTGCCTGTAAAAAAAAAATTCGACTTTGCAAATAATGAAAATAAGCTCACAAGACTATCTTTTATAATAAAAACCTTCCCAAATTGGCTCAAGTCGACTTCTTCTTCTCATTGGGTATTTTTTGCTTTAAAAACGAAAAAGCAATCTTATCGTGATCTTTGACTTTTCAAACCGGGCGTCCCTTTTGGCTTGATAATTAAGTTTCAAAATAAAACCTAAGTTATTTCTTTTATTTTTGCCTTTAGCAAAATTCGACCCTCAAGTGGACTTTTTCACTTTTCAATTGGAATTTTCACTTACCTAGGCGACTTTGCCTTAGAAAAATTTTCAATTTCACCTTGAAAAATTCGACTTTCAACTGGATTTTTCCACTTCCCAATTGGAATTTCACTTCAACTTAAATTTCCTAAAGTCCAGTTCAAAAATTTCTCTTGCCTTAGTCGATTTTCACTTTGTCCAACTGGAATTTCGAACTCTCCAACTGGATTTCCTTGTAGAAGGCGAATTTTCTCAAATAGATGAATTTTAATTGGATTTTTCAAGATTTCCCGAATTTTCAAACTGGATTTTTCGAATTTTCAACTGGATTTTCTAAAAGGCGTACCTCTTCTAGACTTAGGCGCATTTCATCATGATCTGCTTGCTTTTTATTTGATTTTTTAATGATTTTCTCTCAAAGGCGCGATTTTGTCCAGTTGATTTTTTAACCTTTGCATGCGCCTTTTCTTTGCTTTTCTCACCTTGCATGCGCTTTTTCTCTGCTTTTCTCACCTTGCATGCGCTTTTTCTCTGCTTTTCTCATGATTTTTGCTTGCTTTTTAGTTCCAAAAGTGGAAACTTTTGACTCCAATGCCAGTGACATTTAGCACTTTCTAAAAATAGAAACTTACTAAAATGAAAAAAGCAAAAACAACTTTCCTAAAATAGTAAATTCAGTTGGTCCAAAAATGCTAAAACGAAAAAACAAAAACAAAAAGCAGAATCCCTAAAAAATAGGAAGTGTCAGAATTGAGCGAAAGCACAGGCGATCCTCGTCTGCAGGCCCTCTAAGCACTTCCATGACGTTTACGTTCAGTTTCGGCTCAAACTCCCAACTTGGCTCGGATGATGACATCAGACCTTGACATGAAATTCCCAGATACCAGAGACCATGAAATTGCTACTCAAAGCTAAACCCTAAGAGCAAACCAGCGAGGGTCCCCATTTGCAATGGGGCGATGTGAAAAGGTCTACAATGTACCTAGGGATTTGGCTTGTCGTTTTGGTGAGCACATAAATCTTTTGGTCATTTTCTTGACTATCTCAAGTTTTAAGTCTGGTTATTTGGGCTAGATCAAGTGCTTTATTTTTTAGTTGTAAAAGAGAAAATTTCATGTATATATTTACATCCTTCAGAAGAATTGCAAGATTTGGGAACCCTATAAGGGCATCTTAACAATAATAATTAGTTATAATCTGCACCCTAAGTCAACATGAAGTGAGAAACTTAGTGCGAATTTAAAAAACTTACCATAAATTCACAAACCACAAGATTAACAGGCTGTGAGGTATCCATCTAAAACAAAACAATTGGCACAGCACAAATTTTTTGTTGCATGATGACTATTCTCATGTATCAAATAGAAAGATAATAACTATTAAGGAGACATTATAACATCAGTAATATCAAGCAATTTCACTTGCAAAAGTTGATGATTGGTAAAGTATGGGTCTTTATGATTTTCATCTCATAAGATCTTCTATAGTGGGAGTTTAGGTCTGATTGCAAGGTGAATCTTTACTGTAGTGGGAGTGCATTTCCACTGTAACTGAGTTTTGGGCTGCTTGCCTGATCCAAAGAGTGGTCGGGTCCTGCATTTTTTTCAGTCCAATGAGAGATTGAGTTTTTCCAGTTCCTGTTTTTTGGAATCTATAACATGTGAATCGGAGTGGGTCTTGAGTTTAATGAGACTGTAAGGGAACCAATGAACTGTTTTAATGGGCTGACAGATGAAATTTGTAAAAGGGAAAAGCGCTTGTGGCACTGTAAAGAGGCAAAAGGCACCTGGAAAAAAGATGATTATCCACCTTGGACAGGAGTGGAACTCAAGTGATTCCATTAATCAGATACTAGAAAGCATAAAAATACCATAGCAGACACATTCAATGAGGAAAATCGTCCCCTTTGGATTTGCCTTTATATCCACATTGTTTGGGATAGAAATCCAGCTCTGGCAGGTTTTAATCCATGCTGTCCAACTCCAGCCTATATATTTCTAAAACATTCCATATGTCCTCCAACCCTGGAAGGCCATTTTTTGTTCCACCCACCAGGCCCTTGATATTCATATCATGTTTCATATCATTGCTGCTTGCAGGGATTTCTCATTGCCAAACATTTTACTGCATTTAGCAATCAATCTTTTCTAGTTTTACATAATGCTCGTGTAATTGTTCTTGAAGACTAAGACCAAAGCTTTTTAACGTGGTCAACATGCCCAATTGAGCTTTATGGGCAAGGTGAAATATTCCTGTTAACAACACAACTGAGTTCAAGTGCTACATATGGTTCCTTTTTGCCCCTACTTTGATTGTGGTGATTCAATGTTTTCCCTTGGGCTGTATTGTTTACAAACACAAAATTATAAAATATTTAACCAATAAGAAAATCCTTGAGGCAAAGTGACATAGGCAAAATGATGAGCAAAGACAATTGCCAAACGTTCTTTCCTATAAAGGTAATATTTCCCTTAAATTTCACCAAATACAAGTCTAAGAAGATGGTTCTAATATGCTGGTAGTTAAAATAAATAGTAAACTACATTGCAACAAATTTTTTCTGATTCAAAATATCCATGATTGTGGATGTAAACAAGATAAGTTTTATTCACCTCCTTTAGTTAAGCAGGATGATACATTGTAATGCTTAGATGTCTTAATATTTATGGTATACTATTTGGTTTCATAGCATAAGTAATCGTTCTCTTGCATGATTTCATTCTTGCATTCTTAAATCACAAGAATTTGATCAAATCCTGATCTTTGTTATTATTGGTTTAAGCCAAATGCCCAGGAAAAGTTTATGCGCATTAAGCATGCATACAATACTTTATTGGACTCAAATTCTCGCCTTAAGTATGATTTTAGAAACCATCAAGCTGATTCAAGTCGAGAAACTAAGAAGGGTTTTCAAAAGAAATCTGGAGATGAGGACGACTTCTATGGACTGGGTGAGATGCTTCGAACATTTCTAATAATTTTTATGATATATATTCTTTTTGAAAGGGATTCAGCTTTATGTGTTCTTGCACTCAGATTGCATAGCAGACATTATCCATTGTCTCTAGATCAGAAATAGTAAAGTTCACCTAAGATTCTCCAGAATTTATGCAACAGAATGTGATTCCCTTCTGGCCTGATGCCTACAAATATATTGTTTGTTGTAAAGATAAGTGATTATCTCATGGGGGAGCTGTTGTGTATGGTGCAGGTGATTTTTTTAAAGATCTACAAATATCTATAGGTAGATTTGATGTACATCCTTCTTAATAGAAAAAATAGATGCAGGGAGGTGAACTATATTGCACAAAAGTTAGCATGTCTCTATGAGTAATGTGCTCACAAAATAATGTAATCTAGTTCTGAATCTTGATGTTGCAGAAGACTTCTTCCGGGATTTGGAAACAGAGTTTCGTAACTGGGAAGCCAGTGCAGATTCACAAGCAAAACCAAAGAGCCTATGGGAAGAGCTTGCGGTGAGTAGTTTCTACTTTTTTAACAAGTAAAATTCTAACTGTGCTGGATTATTTCTTGTGACTACTCTTCAATCCAGGAAATAATAAACCAGCATTACACCCAAAAGAAATAGAAAATATGGGAATCACACAAATTAAAACGTGGGTTAAATATTTTAATATATTCTATACATCCATAAAAAGAATATGCAATCTTTCATTCATCTAGTCATAATCATTGCTTCAACAGTGCAGCCACATGCAGGTAGGTATATGTTGAGCATATGTTAATGTTTGTAGACACTTCTGATATAATGATTCTGTGGGACTCAATGCTTTGGTAAACTTTGTGATCTATGATCTACTATTTACATTTCAGCTAATCTAATTCCTTAGAGATTCTGTATCTTATATATTATATTATCGAGTTTAATGAATATAAAATATTCCCTCTTTGCATCAGTTTCATGTTAGGTCAGTTGATTAAAAACTAATACCTCGGCAATTGAAAAGTGATAGCTATTGGCTCCAAAGCAATTAAGAACAATAGTTGATTTCTCTTTGCAAGCAAAAGATGATAATGAGGTCTATCAATTGTTCATGTAAGCAAAAAGTGGTAAGACATGGTGATTCGTAAGTTACCTGTATGCTTCACAAATCAAAACATCCACTACAAAGTTACTTTCATTACACCTTGTTGACATCAAGGTTGTTGGTGCTTTAATTTGTCACTTTTGCAACATCAGAAAACATAATAGTGGATGAGGAAATCCTCTCTTCAAATTCATAGGGGAAGTTGCCTGATTTAATCTACTTCTAAATCTAAAACAATAAACAAGCTTGCTAACATAAACACTGTACAATTTGTTCTTTGGAGTTTTTCATAAAGATAAAACAAATAGGTGCTTGACGTTTTTGTTTTTGATCTCAAAGGCTAGAGCACGAGACATTGAAGAACTCCTATTTTCACCAATGAATTTTCTCAATTTTATGATAGTTAAAATGTAAACAAAAATACTATCCAAAGATTAAAACAAAGATCTTTGGTGTTGTATCAACAATCTTGAAGAAAACATAACACATGGAAATAACAATGCCTAGAAGAAGAATGAATGAAGCCAATAGATTATAAATATCCAAAGTTGTTTCATGGACTCGAACATTGATGTCACACAAAGTTAACGCACATTCTTATTAATTGGATTCTTCTTTGAACAATTACAACACTTGAGATTGGAATTGAATGGAAATCTTGGCAGCACAAGAAAGCTTCAACTTCACATTCTTTACTCAAAAATACTTTTAAACAATTGATCTGACATAGAACCTGACTGACAATTTTTGTAGCATAAGTCTAGAATCAACTTTCATTTCAATTTATGTGTAAATGATACATATTTATAGCCTTTAGCTATATCTTCTTGATGTTTCAAAAAAAGAAATGCTTTGAAAGCAATTCTATCCTCATCCTCTAAAACTAATATAAAATATTACTTTCTTTCCATATTTGCTTCTCATCTTGGGCATCCATTTAAAATAAAGGTTTTCGTCTTTTGGTTTTTTCTTTAATTTTCTTTAACTGATCCTCATCTCCTCATAAAAACAATAAGATATTGATATGCTTCATCTTAGGTGTCACTTTGAATGGGGGGCTCAAATTCATCGCTTTTTCTCCTTTATTTTGCTTTATTTGATGTTCATCCTTCACTTGGGCCATATACTAACTTGGACACTACTTTTTCTTTGTTTCCCACTTTGTTTTGGTAAGAAAAGAATGCTATTTTGGTGCCTAATGAATCTTACGCACCCATTTACTTTTTGGTGGAGGTTTTGGAGATTTTATGACACTAACACCAAGTTATGAAAATTGACAAAGTTGGCACATAAAGGAACTTTCTCCACTTGATGCCAAAAGTAGAACTTGTGGAGGTTTTTGCCCAAGTTGTGAAAATTGGCACTTGGTGGAACTTTCTCCACTCAATGCCAAAAATTGGAACTTTTATAACTTAATGCCAAGAAATGAAAACTAGCAAAGTTTGTGCTTGATGGAACTTCCTCCACTTGATGCGAAATAGTGGAATTTGTGGAGGTTTTTTCCATTAAAGCCAAGTTGTGAAAATTGGCAAACTTGGTGCTCAATGAAACTTTCTCCACTTGATGGTAAAAAGTGGAACTTGTGAAGGTTTTTTCCATCAATGCTAACTTTTGAACAATTCATTCACAACTTGGAATTTCTTTTAAATTTATTCTATTTTTTCATTTTCGAATACTAACTTTAATAAAAAATCCATTTCTCATTGCCTTTCATCTTTTTAAATTCTGTTTTCATGTGATGGAGCTTGAAACTATTTTGGTAACCTTTTTGTCTTTGCCATCCACCACTTTTTGCCAAAATAGTAGAAAAAACAAATTGAAATAAATAGCTTTCTAAAAAATAGAAATTTTAATTTTTGTGCTTCTTTCCCAATCCAAGAAACAACAAAAAGTAAAAAAGCAAAAAGTTTTTTTTCTTCCAAAAAATAGAAAGTTTGATCTTTGATATTCACTGAAATTGCTTGACTTGAATATTGGAACCTCTAAAGTGACTTATGCTTGGAAGGTTATCCCATTTATGATTCTATCACAATGAGCTAAAGAAGATTTTCCTTAGCCTTGATCTTTCCTACCTCTACATTGCATTTTCCAACATAGTCTTTCTTTTAACTTCTTTCTTTCTTCTACTTGTGCTGGCGTCTCTTTAGGATTATAGAATTTGATAATCTTCATGATGAGCAACCTACATACATTGTTAGTGCACCAAGACAAGCCAACACTCATGGAATTGGCTATTTTGATAGAAAATATAACATACTTGACATTGATGTGACAAAATGACCTTACACTTGGCTACACATATGGTTGATCTTAAAGTATTTTTAGGGGTAGCAATTTTGGTTACCAACAATGGATCTTTTAGGGACCATGAGACATACTTGGGTTATAGGAGAACTTCAGAATCTTAGGTGAATAAAAAGATTAGTGCCATTATCCATTGGGTGATTCCATTGAGTTGAACCTATATTGTGGCAAAAAACAAAAAAAATCTAAATTGAAACATATAAGAAAATATATCACTAGAAAAGGGAAACATTATGACATCATGAATATATGGAAATAAAAATATAACCTACCTACCTACTTATGGATCGAAGGAAACACATGACGAAATGAAACCATTAACAAGCTGAATAAAATAACATCCCTTCCATTTAAGTTGGCGTTCTAATTGCAACAACTCATATTTTGAAAACCTTTGCAAATTGCTTGTCAAGGTCCTATGTTCAGGTGGATAGGAACAATCATGTAGTGATTTTTTTTTACAAATTGATTGATGAGTATTGGTTTTGGATGATCCTCTTCCATACTAAAAAACCTCTCAATCCCATGAAGATATCGGTTCTCTTGTTCAAGATATTTGACCAAATCTTGCAACTCTTAACACATCTGGGAACAATGACCCATACATATTTGATTTAATTCTTATCATTTGTCCTTTATACACACTCAACCTTGAACTCGGTCAAACTATCATCCTCTAGGAAAGGCTGAAGTTGTTGAAAGGAAATTTTTCTTACTGATTCTAGACTTAATGAATCTAGCATTCATATTAGTGGGGCTAGATTATGGTGGGAACACTTCTTGACCATCTTCATCAATTCAGCCTTCATTTGACAATCCATCCAGGTTTGAACTTGAGAGACCATGAATGTATAAATCTTCAACCACTAAGTCATTATCAAAGTATACCAAAGTATACTTGCTAACAAATTATTATCTTCCAGTAGCTCACTTTGCCACACAACACTCCATAATGCCACTCCTTGAATAGCCTAAGTCCTTTTAGCTTCATCAGTGCAATTAACTTCAATGAATGCGTCTTTAGGAGGGAGAAAAAAATTAGGTTCTTCATTATCAATCTTGTCATTGTTGTCGCCTATTACCTGGGAAGGATTATGAATATATTTCTTTGATGGAATTTCATTTTATTTTCTCTTCTTTTTCTTTGATATCTTAAAGAAAAAGATCCACTTCTTCCTCATTGACATATATGCAATCTATTGAAGATGAGGATGAGTCAAAACTCAAAAGAGAATCATTATGTCCTCTAGTGGATGCTTGCTCTCAAGGAATTGTAGAAAACCAACAAGATCTAGTGCAAAATCCTTTTCACGGGCTTCTAAGTTTAAAGTTGAACTATGTTCAAGAAACTTTTCTTCATTGACATCATGAATAATATCGAGTTCCTAGAATTGGAAATTTTGATCAAAACCACTTGTTGAATTCACAAATCTTAGTCCAAGGGGTTGAGTTTAATTGGTTAAAGCGTTGAGTTTTCCATGTGGAGACCCAAGTTCAATTCCCAATGGGACATCTAATATGGAATTCTAAGTTGTGACTCTTGGTCTTCCATAGGTGGTTTCTAGTGTGGTTGCTTGAATGGAGCTGATACTAGTCTAATAGCTGTGCTTGCAAGAGCTTGTATTGGTAATGATTAACAATATAAAAAAAAATCACAAAACTTATAGTAGCAACCTTCTGAGATAAAGAAACATTTTGGGTTTTTTGATAATGGAGTTAGATGTTGAAGAAAAACATCAATTTCTAGCATGAGATTATTTTTTTCTTCATTAGAGATCTTCTAAAATTCCTTACCATTAATGCATAAGGAAAATGTTGAATTTGAAGCTGAATCCTCCTGAGAGAAAAATATTTGTTATCTTCAACTACATCTTGTGCAAAATTCTCAAACAACCCTTAGAATGAAAAAAAAAACTATTGGACTCATCCTCCTCTTTATCACAATGTTAGTGTTTTAATTTGCATCTTTCAATGCAACACAAAATGAAACAGATGCGCAATAGAATTTCCCTTTGATTTAGAAGGGGAAGCTCCCTCTAAAATAAAAATTAGCCTACTATAAACAATATGTACTTTTTTTTAAGGAAGACTTTTATTTATTTAAAGGGTAAACGCTTTTGATCCGAAGCTATGAACCCGTGAGGTCACAAACAGGGGACCTCATCCCCAATATAACCACTCAACAATAACACCCCAACGGGGTTTGAACCTTGGTGGCAAGAACAGCAACACCACCCTTAAACCATCACACCATGCCAATATCAGCTAAACAATATGTACTTGCAATTTGTCTTTACAACATTTTTTTTGAAGAGTTCATGATAAGTTTGAATAAGCTTTAAATACATCTCTTTTTGGGTTTGCCTAGTGTAAAAGGCCAAGAAGCTCTTTCAACACAAGACAAAGGATTTTATGCCTTTTTAATTGAAAATAGATTCTAATAGTAAACACTTGAACTGTTTAGTCAAAAACAAAGATTAAACAATACAAGTACACATATTTGGATAGATTAACACATAAACATGAACACTACGGTAAATTAAATGTAGGATCCGACACAAAGCCATGATCTATATCTTTAAGTTAACATGCAATACAAAACTTACAAGTTTGTTGAAGCAACTCAACCCTCTACACACATAATGAGACATCTCATTAAACATCTATTAGCAAGATGGGCGTAATAAATTTCATTGAGTAAATATCAAATTCTAAATAACAATGACACTAAAAACTCAATGAGTAGCAACTCCAACAATATGTAGGCATGGGAATTATCATTGATCAAACTAAATGCAAAAAGACAGTTATTTATACTTTTTTACAAAGAATTGCATTAAAACAAATAATTAAAATTAACTCAGTTTCAACACTAGCTATGATTGATTGCATGACATGCAAGCTTTATTACAAATTATCTCGTCCACTAATTATAATTTTACATATGACTGCCAGTTCAACTGACAATCACAATCATTAAAATTTATCCTTTAATGTTCACATCTATTGCATGATGAAATAGACGACTTAACAATAGTTGACTCCTCATAAAGCTCCTTGTGTTGAAATAGGATTTTCTAGAAGGCAGCTTTGGATGATAAAGTTGATGAATCTGATCATGGCAAGCATTTTGGTATCCTGAAACTTTGACAAGCACTTGGCACTTTGAATTTGAAAAATCTTTGTCAATTTGTATTGAACCTTAATTGAAAATTAAATCTGGAATTGTAATCAACAAGAAATTAATAGTTGTCACTTCTCTTCCAACACATCGTTAATCAACCTTTGATGTCATGATATCGTTGACAAAAACTTTCTTCTTTTCTATCTGATTGACCAGCTTAGAATATCACCATCCTTCACCTTTTTTTCTTCTATCTACATAATAGCCTTATTTTTAGGAAGGAAAGAACTAAAAGAGTTTTGGCTCCGTTTTAGAAAACCAATGCCTTTATAAATCTAAGCCCATATTGTATTTGACATAATCTTTAAAAGAAGCATGATTAACTCGTCACTTAAGTTAATGTGATTAGGAGATGACAATAACATATAAAAAGTGTGCTAGTATTCTATTTCTTCTCCTTGAACTTGTTTCTCTTAACAGATTGCCACTAAATAAGCTAACTTGTGTACTTTCTGAATCCCTTAAATACCTCTTATGGTTGGAACTTGGAATGATCATCAATGGAATGCCACTTATCTTTAGGCATTCTTTCATGCTTGCAATACTCCTCCATACATATGCTGATTTTTCACTTCTTGACACTTTGACTAGATTGCAACCTCACATATCAAGAGAAATTTCATAGAGGACAAATCCTTCTTACTTTTCTTGACCGCAAGTTACATGCTAGACAATAGTTTTCTGATTTGGCATTTAATTTGTGACTATGTTGGAAATATTGTCATTGATGTCAAAGGGGCATGGATAGTTTGTCATTGATGTCATTGGCAGATTGAAGACATGTTATAGTGATGTCTCCATTGAATAAAATTAATGAAGGATAAAAACAATGATAAAGACAAAAGATCAAGACCGACTCCTCTAAGGGCGATTGTTAAGTTTAAAACTTGGTGCTAAAATTTTGAAGATTTGAAATTAAATTGTGTGAAGTGCCTCATTGAAGAATTTGGAATTAAAATAAATAAAATATTTATTATACATGGGCTGACCCATGGCTTGGTAAGCGCCATCTTGGAGAAAGCAAATTAAAAGTAAGTAAATTAATTCTTTTTTTTTCTTAAGGGCGAACCCCTCTTGGAAGGATTGCCTCTCTTGGTGTTGATGTTATTACAGTGTCAGGATTCTCTTCCAGCCCCGATCTCCTTGCATTGAAGAATAAATTAAATAATAGCCATAAGCTATTTAATTTATGTTGACATCGATTGATGAGGAGGCACCTCATCTTGAATATTAATTAATATTTATTTATCTCTTGGAGCCGACTTCTTTGATCCGCCACCTTTGGAGACATATCTTTTCTTTGAAAGGCCGACATGATGTATTGAAGAGTTGCGACCTCTCTCCCTCTCTTGTATTTATATGAGATGCTTATTCATTGTATCATATCGATTATCACATTCATAATTCATAGTTTGAGTTTCCAGCAAGAGCGAATTTATCCAAGAGCAGATCAAAGCCTTTGAAGGAGGTTGATATACTTATCAAAAGTTTTGAATTATCTTCAAGAGATATCGCATCATTTTGGTGCTGTGTTTGGCCTCATTATCGGCCTCATTGTAAAAGAGATCATTGTTTGATATTCAATATATAAGCGATATATTGTTGCTGGGTTTTTCTCCCTCAAGTGGAGGGTTTTCCTAGGGTATATGCTGTGTTTATGTGTTTGAATTTGAATTAAAATCTGAGTTTTTATATCTGATCATAAAATTAACATAGTATTAGAGTGGGTTTAAGAAAGATCGTGATCAGATTTCTTCAAGCAGCACTATCATCCACTCTTATTCTCATTTTTTGTTGCATCTATCTTATTGTCAAGATGGTGTATGGGCTCAAGATCGAAGATAGACTCGAGGGTGCATCAAACTTCACCTCTTGGAAGTTTAGAGTTATGCTTACTTTGGAAGAAAATGAGTTAGCTGAGTTCGTGGAGGGTGAAGTTCCCGAACCGTCCGATGAGAATGAGAAGTCTCAATGGAGAAAGAATTGCACTAAGGCAAAGAAGATTTTGGTAGACTCCGTGAAGGACCACCTTGTGCCAATCATCTCCAAGTTGAAGACAGCAAGAGAGATGTTCAAGACCTTGGAGGAGATGTATGAGATCAATAACTCAAGCAGAGCTCTTGCATTAAAGCAACAACTTCATCATATCAAGATGGTGAAAGGAGATTCCGTCATCACATTCTTCATGAAGATCACTGAGTTGAGAGATCAGCTTTCTACCATTGGGCATATTGTTGATGACAAGGATTTGGCTATGTTGTCTCTTAATGGTCTTTCTCAATCTTGGGAGCCATTCATCCAAGGTATCAATGGGAGATCAAAACTTCCTAAGTTTGATCGCTTGAGGGCAGATTGCATCCAAGAAGAATCAAGATTGGCTGCAAGAGGCATTGGACAAAGCTCTACAAATAAAGACATTCATGTTATTGCCGCTCAATCCTCGAAGAAGAAAGGAAAAGAAGGGAAGAAAGGAAACTTCAAGAGGAATAGAGATAAAGGATCAGATGGTGCCCCTGCATCCAAGAAGAAGAAAGATCTCTCTCGCATACAATGCTTCAAATGTGACAAGTTTGGCCACTATGCAAAAGATTGCCCTACCAGACCTAAGTGACAGGCTTCAATTGCAGATGTGGGTGAGATCTCTCCCCAGAAGGATTCAAGTGGATTTCTATTCTATTCTACCTTATCAAGCAATGTGCCTACAGACAACAATACTTGGTTGATTGATAGTGGTGCCTCTCGCCACATCATTGGATTTAGAGAGCATCTATCTGATTTGGTGGAGAGAGACTCAAGTGTTTAAGTCATTATTGGAGATTATGCATGTTATTCTGTGAAAGGTGTTGGGACCTCCTCTCTTCACTTAGATTCTAGAATCTCTTTACAGTTGAGTGATGTGCTATTTGTTCCGGGTATCAAACGGAACCTTGTCTCTATCTTAGCCTTGGAGGACAAGGGATATCAAGTTGCATTCTCTGAAGGAAAAGTTCTTGCATGGCCGAAGAACTCAAGTATCAAGATTGCTCGAGTGATTGGAGTTCGACATGAGAGTCTCTACAAACTTTGCACTCGTCCACTTCAGGCTTTGTTGCATGATTCATCAAGTTCGTGTGAGCTTTGGCATAGAAGACTTGCTCACCTTCACTTTAGAGCACTACCAACCAAGGAGAAGATGGTCATGGGCCTTCCTAAACTCAGCCAGGAGCATGAACGCACTTGCAGAGGTTGCGCCTTGGGTAAGAATACTAAAGATCCATTTTATAGTAGTGAAAGTAGATCTAAATGCATTCTAGATCTTATTCATTCTGATTTGTGTGGTCCAATGTTTGTTGCTTCATTGAGTGATTTCTTGTATTACATAATTTTCATTGATGACTACTCTAGAAAGACTTGGATTTATTTCTTAAAGACTAAAGAATCTGAGGAAGTACTTGAAAGATTCAAGGAATTTAAAACTCAAGTAGAGAACTTGTCCAAAAAGAGGATCAAAGTTCTGAGATCTGACAACGGAGGAGAATACATCTCTAGAAGCTTCTGTAACTTATGCATTGAAGCAGGGATTAAGAGGGAGTTTTGTGTCCCTTACAATCCTCAGTAGAACGGTGTTGCAGAAAGGAAGAACAAATCCATAGTAGAAGCAGCTAAAGCCATGATCCATGATCAAGATCTACAAACCTTCCTTTAGGCTGAAGCATCTAGGACAACAGTGTATGTTCAAAATAGAAGCCCTCACCACAGTTTGGAGAACATGACTCCTGAAGAAGCTTTCATAGGTGTGAAACCATAAGTAAGTCATTTGAGAATCTTTGGTTGTCTTGTGTATGTTCAGGTACCTAAAGATAAAAGGACAAAGTTGGAACCATCTGGCAAGAAGGGAATATTTGTGGGCTACAGTGAGTCTTCAAAAGCCTACAGAGTCTACATTCCAGGTCAGAAACTGATAGAGATCAGCAGGGATGTTACATTTGAAGAAGATGTTGCATTCAAGAGATCTAAGGGCACTCTCATGGAGATAGACAATGAAGACCAAGAGTCTCCTTAGGACATGGAAGTTGACCATACTCTTGAGATTCAGAGGGAGGCTATTGAACCTACTGATGGACCGAGAGACATTGTGATTGGATGAAAGAGACCTCTTTGGGCTAGGCAAACAATTTAGGAGGAAAAAAAGTTTGCTGTCCCGAGAGGAACATTCAGAGAAAGCAAAAGGCCTCACAAGTTTTCAAGCTATGTTGCATTGATGAGTCAAATCATTGAGTCTGAGCCTTCCAGTGTTGAGGGAAGCTACTAGTCAACAAGTATGGAGAGATGCTATGGCTGAAGAATATCAATCTATCCTCAGAATGATGTTTTGGGACATGCGTCCTGCCCTAGACACAGAAGGAAAATCATTTACATCTTCTAAGTGGCTCTTCAAGATCAAGCATGCGGCTGATGGGACCATTGAGAAGTACAAGGCTAGGTTTGTGGCTAGAGGATTCTCTTAGAAAGAGGGAATAGACAATGAGGAAACATTTGCTCTAGCTGCTTGATATACATCCATCAGGACTATCATTGCTATTGCAGCAGCTAAAGGATGGAAGTTACATCAGATGGATGTGAAGACAACATTCCTAAATGGTGTAATTGAAGAAGTATACATTGAGCAACCTGATGGCTTTGAGGTTCATGGGAAGGAGTCTCATGTTTGCATATTGAAAAACGCTTTGTACAGCCTTAAGCAGGCTCCTTGCGCTTGGTATGAGAGAATTGACAAATACCTGATGAGCTTGGGCTTCTCCAAGAACGATGCTGATTCAAACCTGTATTTCAAGGTAATTGATGGCGAAGCATTGATCTTGGTTCTTTATGTTGATGACTTATTTCTTACTAGAGAAGATCACCTCATTATCAAATGGAAGGAGTTAGCTTCGGAATTTGAAATGAAGGATCTTGGATACATGCACTACGTCCTTGGTTTAGAAGTTTGGCAGAGGCCTAATGAGATCATTCTTAGTCAAGGGAAGTATACAATTGACATCCTGAAGAGTTTTGGTATGATGGATTGCAAATCCATGTCTACACCTTATGGAGACCAATTTGCAGAAGCTAAAAGAGGCTATAGCTAGTTCAGATCTAGTGGATCCTACTATGTACAGGCAATTGATTGGATCGTTGATGTATCTAGTCAATACTAGACCAAATATTTGCTATGCAGTGAGTGCACTTAGTCAGTTCATGTGTGAACCAAGGAAAATACATCTAGTTGCAGCAAAGCATATCTTGAGATACTTGCATGGCACAGTTGGGTATGGCTTGAGATATTCTTCTGGTGTGGACTTGGAGCTGCATGGATAGTCTGATTCTGATTGGGCAGGGTGTGTTGCTGATCAGAAGAACACCTCTGGATGTTGCTTCAGTTTGGGGTCTGCGATGATATCCTAGTGTAGTAGGAAGCAGTCTTCAGTGGCACTTAGCACCGCAAAGGCTGAGTATATTGCAGCGTGTGTGGCAACTCGAGAAGCAGTGTGGCTTCAGAAGCTCCTTGTAGGATTGTTTGGACAATCATTGGAGCCGACTGTCATTCATTGTGATAATCAAAGTTGTGTGAAGCTTTCTGTCAATCCAATGTTTCATGACAGAACTAAACATGTTGAGATCAAATACCACTATATTAGAGATATGGTATTGAGGAAAGTGATCTAGTTGAAGTACATCAACACTGATGAGCAGATATTCTCACCAAGCCTCTCTCTAGAGTAAAGTTTGTGTACTTTCGAGACAAGCTTGGTATTGTGGAGAATGAAGCCCTAGCTGAGAGGGAGACTTAGCATCAATGATCCTCTGTGATTTTCTTTAATGCATTTCTCTCTGTGAGAGAGATTTGAGGTGCAAGCCCTTGTTAATGCATTTCTCTCTGTGAGAGAGATTTGAGGTGTAAGCCCTTGTTTAATGCATCTTTCTCTGTGAGAGAAATTTGAGGTGAAAGCCCTTGTTTCCACCCTCTGGGAGTAGCCATGGTGGATGTCATGTTGAGTGACTCCATAATAGCATTACGTGAGAGAGTCCGTGATGATTTTCTTGCACTTGTGTTTTTCACCCTCTGGGAGTAGCCATGGTGAACATCATGATGAGATGACGACATCACGTTGAGTGATTCCGTGATGGGCACTTGTGCACGTATACCATACATGGGAGTAGCCATGGTGGTTGATATCACATTGAGGTCATATGTTCTTCTCCACATATGGGTGTAGCCATTGTGGATGTCATTTCATGACATTGGTTAGCTGGAAGTATTCTCCCTAGCTAAGAGGGAGTGTTGATGTTATTACAGCGTCGGGATTCTCTTCCATCCCCGATCTCCTTGCATTGAAGAATAAATTAAATAATAGCCATAGGCTATTTAATTTATGTTGACATCGATTGATGAGGAGGTGCCTCATCTTGAATATTAATTAATATTTATTTATCTCTTGGAGCCGACTTCTTTGATCCGCCACCTTTGGAGACATATCTTTTCTTTGAAAGGCCGACATGATATATTGAAGAGTTTCAACCTCTCTCCCTCTCTTGTATTTATATGAGATGCTTATTCATTGTATCATATCGATTATCACATTCATAATTCATAGTTCGAGTTTCCAGCAAGAGCGAATTTATCCAAGAGCAGATCGAAGCCTTTGAAGGAGGTTGATATACTTATCAAAAGTGTTGAATTATCTTCAAGAGATATCACATCATTTTGGTGCTGTGTTTGGCCTCATTATCGGCCTCATTGTAAAAGAGATCATTGTTTGATATTCAATATATAAGCGATATATTGTTGCTGGGTTTTTCTCCCTCAAGTCAAGGGTTTTCCTAGGGTATATGCTGTGTTTATGTGTTTGAATTTGAATTAAAATCTGAGTTTTTATATCTGATCATAAAATTAACACTTGGGAGAGTCACCTCCTTTGGGCGAAGGGGCATGTTGGATGAGGTATAAAATAAGGCAAAGTAGAGGTGTGAGAAGCAAGTTTTTTCAATGATATATCCTTCTATACATAAGTAGATTAGAAGTAGATCTAGAGAAGAGAATATGAAGAATATTGCAGATCTAGATGATAGAATATTGGAGATCTAAAAGAAAATTATATGCAGATTTGTGAAGCAATTATGGACAGATTTTATGACGAGTTTATGATCAGATTTATGGAGGATTTATGATCACATGTATAAAGTTTTTATGAGTAGATATGAAGGTATTATTATCAAACTTTATGAGCAGAAGCTGTAGCAAATTTGTGAGTTATTCATAGTAGATCTAAGAGGACATTTTCACAGAATTGAGCAGACCTTTCAAGGGGAATTATAGCAGAATGAAGGAAGATTATGAGAAAGAATTATAGCAGGTCTAGAGGCTGATTCATAGCAGATGTTTTGAGCAGATTTGTGAAGGTGAATTTGAGTTGATTCAAGAAGTATTAAATTGTAATATGCTCGCTCAAAATAGGTACACAAACTGAATATATTCGCTCAGGACAGATTCCTTAACCAAACTGGCTGCAATAGTTAAATGATCCAAACACAAATATGCAAGATGCAATTCAGATCTGTAGAATGTGCTGACAGTAGAATAGTTGAATATGCAATTCTGATAACTGGGAAACGGAGCAATAATTGAATTCACAATATCAATCTTAGCTCAAATAAAGCCACTACTGTAATAGCTTACTCAGAAAGATACACAATAATAATCTGACAGAGCATAGAATTGAGTGCTTCTCGAACACAATAGCTTAGGTAGACAAGGAAAACGCCCCAGAAATGTAATTACTCAGAATACTGTAATAATCTCGCTTAGAATAGAGAGTTGTGACCGGAAAAGAAAAAGCCGTCTACAGAAAGATCCCCTCGAGGATTCAATACATACAAAAATATTGACGCAGTGTACCTGGATAGAGTCCCGACCATTCGCTTATACACGGATTGCATAAATAAGCCTTGTGATGGCATATAGTAAGGACTGGGAAGCCATGTTTGCTAACAAGACTTGAGTGACCTATAGTGTGCGTGGTAGGTGGCCAGCTTGCCTTCGGTGTCAAGTTTTTTCCTCAAAGGAGCCTGTGTAGCTAGAGATGGATGTCGCTTGGTTAGCGGGGTGTGGCACAATCCAGTGGCTTTGCTGCAATATCGTCTAAATCGTCCTTCCCTCACAGCGAGCTCTCCTGAATACGCAACCAAGCCGCGAGACCCCAGATGGTAGCATCTCCACCAAGTCAGTAAACTGTGTCTTCCCTTCACTAACCGAACCCTGCAAATAGAGTTGATAGCTCAGAGATCATACGCTGGATGAAACAACTCAAGACTATTGAACATATGTAAGAAGGAACACGAATTCCCAGATCAAGGTTTTCGTCTCAACCTGGGTGTGATCGCAAGGGGGCTACATCCCTCAGTAGATCACCATAATAGTCAAGCCAAATTCGTGATGATCAAGATCAACAAAGCATCCTGTATAAATAATACAGCCTCCCAATAGGTCGGCTCACAACAAAGAAATTTCAAATATTATTTGGGCACCTAACTCAATTGAGTCGGCCAAAGCAATAATAATTTAAATATTATTTTTTTAATAATTTAAATTATTATTATTTATTTATTTAATAAAGTCAGAAGTGTTAAGAAACACTATTGGTCGTTTTTAAATGGGTTCTCATCAAGTGATGGGGACATGACAGTCTGCCTTGCTCAAATGTTGCTTGCCTTCAAGCAACTTCAAATCTAGTTCCTTGGAAGTCTTTGCTCCTACCTTCGTCTTCTCCGATGCCTTGTTTGAAGCATGCTTAGGACCTGCATTGGAAAATCCCTGAAGAATGACCTCTTTTCCGTCAACTTTAAACTTTAATTCTAGAGTTTGATAATTTGTCGTGTATTCCCCAAGCAAGTGCAGCCATTGCACTCACAAGACTGCATCTGTCTCACCGATGCCAACTATGTAGAAATCATCTCACATCTTGTGTCCTCTTATGGTTAACTCCATTCGTCGAATCCGACGAGTGCAAGGAATGGTGTACCCATCGGTGACTATCACATCAAATCCTTCGAAATCTTTCGTCCATAAGCTCAACTTAGCCACTAGCCCTTTATCGATGAAATTATGGGTGGCTCCACTATCAATTAGTATTGTTACCCTTTGTCCATATAATTCTCCTCTAATGTGGAGAGAGTGATACCGAGGTGCTCCAAAAAGCGTGGCAAGAGTACCTCTAGAAAATCCTTCCTACCATGTCACCCCAAGCTCATCCTCCGCGGTAGTGCCATCGGGTTCACCTTCTTCTTCATCAAAGGCTACCTCAATGTAGTAGACTTGTCCTTTTCCCATACACCTGTGACCCTTCGTCCATCGTTCTCTACAAGTGTAGCATAACCCTCTCCTTCAGAGCTCATCTCTTGATAAATCCATCTTGTGAGATCGTGGTGGAGGGTTGCGAGGTGCCTTCTTTGGCTGCCCTAATGATGCATTCTTGATCATAGGCTTACTCTTTGTGGTGGAGTCCTCAAGGTTCAAGGCCTTTCGAATAGCTTCTTCCAATGATGTCGGCTCTAAAGCTCTTACCAAACCACGGTAAGATTCTGATAGCCCTTCAATGAAGAGAAACATGAGTCACTTATCGAAAATATCGGGGACCATAACAGCTAGCCTTTGGAATTCTGAAACATAATCATCCATTGTACCATGCTGCTTAACCCTTGTCAAATCTTGGAAGTACACCTTCGGATCCTTTCTATCAAATGTCTCCATAAGATTTTGTGTGAAATCAGCATATGAGGTGACAAGGTTAAATCCTTGTGTCACGACTCCATGATGCCACCACTCGTGCTATCCCATCCAAATGTAGAATGGCGAATTTGACCGCTTCATCTTCAAGCATGGGGTTGAGTGAGAAATATTTGTCTAGCTTAAGTGCCCAAGCTCTTGTTGTCATCTTTCCTGAACCATCAAAAGTTGGAAGAGTCAACTTGCTCACCCTATGTTGTAGATCTCTATTGAGATAGGATGTTGATTGTCCTCCTTTTGATCCATTCCTCACATTGTGATACTGAATAAATGGAATTTGATTCCTCACATTTGGATCAATCTGTGCAAGGCATCAATGCTCACATTGACATCAACTTAAAGTTTTTGCTCTTCTCCTCCATTAGTAGATCCATTCTTGGGCAGGAATGTTGGTTGTGTGGGGCGGGTGGCCTCCTTATTCTGATTTTCAAACCCCTAGTGAGTGGAATGGCTGCCTTCTGCACCATTATTTGATGTAGATCTAAAAGTGTTGGTCATGGCGTTCATGGACTACATCATCATGTTCATCATTTGAGTTGTTTGTTCTTGTTGCTTGGCCATTTGCTTCAAAAAATCCTCCCATTGCTGATCCTTATCTGCCATTTTCTTACCTTTGCCTCCTGTTTTGGATGAATCAACTACAACCTTTCGTATTTCCCTCTCAATAGCTCACTGATCCCTTTGGCTCAAGTGCATAACATTCCCCTAGGTTGGCAGGATCGAGGCTCTAATACCACTGTAATATGCTCACTCAAAATAGGTGCACAAACTGAATATATTCACTCAGGACAAATTCCTTAACCAAACTAGCTGGAATAGTTAAATGATCCAAACACACATATGCAAGATGCAATTCAGATTTGTAGAATGTGCTAATAGTAGAATAGTTGAATATGCAATTTTGATAAATGAGAAGCAAAGCAATAATTGAATTCACAGTATCAATCTTAGTTCAAATAAAGCCACTATTGTAATAGCCTGCTCAGAAAGAAACACAATAATAATCCGACAAAGCATAGAATTGAGCACTTCTCAAACACAATAGCTTAGGTAGACAAGGAAAACGACTCGGAAATGTAATTACTCAGAATACTGGAATAATCTCGCTTAGAACAGAGAGCTGTGACCAAAAAAGAAAAAATCATCGACAAATATATCCCCTCGAGGATTCAATACATACAAAACTATTGACGCAGTGCACCCAGATAGAGTCCCGACCATTCGCTTATACACGGATCGCATAAATAAGCCTTGTGATGGCGGATAGTAAGGACTGGGAAGCCATGTTTGCTAACAAGACTCGAGCGACCTGTAGTGTGCGTGGTAGGTGGCCAACTCGCCTTCGGTGTCACGTTCTTTCCGTAAAGGAGCTTGTGTAGCTAGAGATGGATGTTGCTTGGTTAGCGCGGGGTGGCACGAGCTAGTGGCTCTACCGCAATATCATCCAAATCGTCCTTCCCTCATAGCGAGCTCTCCTGAATACGTAACCAAGCCGCAAGACCCCAAATGGTAGTGTCTCCACTAGGTCAATAAACCATGTCTTCCCTTCACTATTCGGGCCCTGCAAATAGAGTCAATGGCTCAAAGATCATATGCTAGATGAAACAACTCAAGATTGCTTAAGATATGTAAGGAGGAACACGAATTCCTAGATCAAGGTTTTCGTCTCAACCTAGGTGTGATCACAAGGGGGATATGTCCCTTAGCAAATCACCATAGCAATCAAGCCAAATTCGTGATGAACAAGATCAACAAAGCATCTTGTATAAATACTACAACCTCCCAATAGGTCAACAAAGAAATTTCAAATATTATATGAGCGCCTAACTCAATTAAGCTAGAACAATAATAATTTAAATATTATTTATTTAATAATTTAAATTATTATTATTTATTTATTTAATAAAGTCAGAAGTGTTAAGAAACACTATTGGCCATTTTTAAATGGGTCCTCATCAAGTGATGTGGACATGACATAAATATTTATCATCTTGTTTGTTTGAAGGTTGGCGTCTCCTAACTAAGGAAATCGGGAGGTTGGTGCCTCTCATTAGAAGAGATTGGTGTCTCTTGTTGAGTTGGTGCTCAATTGTGGTGATTGGTGTTTGCAGTGGGTTGGTGCCTGCAAAAGACTTGTAAAAGAAGTAGGTTGGTGCCTACAAGAAGATCTATATATGAGCAATATTTTGCCGTGGTTTTCTCCCACAAGGGTTTCCATGTAAATTGTGTGTTCGTCTTGTATTCTTAATTGCTAGATCTTGCATGTGTGTTATTGTTGTGGATGATTAAGTTTTAAAGTATTACTGCTGTGGTTGATTAAGTTTTGAAAAGTAAAAGATTGTTGTTATACTGATTCATCTCCAACCACCCCCGCCCTCCCCCCCTCTCTCAATATAACTGTGTGCTCATTAGACTAACCCTTTTATCTTTACTAGGTGCAATTTATTCACTTTCTTGAAAATTTTATTTTATTGAAGATGACAAAACAACTTATTGAAGTGCAGCTCTCTTTTTATATTCTCCCAAGAATGACTTTCTTCATTTGGTTGTAGATCTTCAAATTATTAGAAGTCTTCAAAATATGTGCTTGTTTTTCCCTTCTACCTTTGACAATGATTCATCTTTGTCAAGTCAACTGATATTCTAAAGTCTTTCCAAATCCTTCCTAGTGCCACTTTTTTCTTTTTTACTAAATCTTGCCATTGTGAGACACACAACCATGAAGATGGCTTAACATTTTTGAAAAAAAATATTTAGTGATTGGGCATGCGTTTGTATAGCAGCTGTGCATCAATGCACAATTTAATTTTTATCTGCTATCCCCCATTTCTATGCCATGCGACTTTATCATGCACATGACTTATTGACTTTGGCTATAGTATTGTTTCAGCTGATCAGGGTCTCAAATTGGTCACTGACTCCTCTTTTTCTATTGTTGGTTGAATGCTAGTTGAGGTGAACATGTGAGTCTCCTTTATGATGGTGTGCCTTCTTGAACTCTATTGTAGATTTTTGTGAAAAGACAATTTTGTAAAATCAATGCCTAGCATAAGGTGTGGTTCTCTTGCCTAGAGCACACTTTTTAAAAGTGCAAAGGTCTTCAATAACGTGCACTCCTTTATGTTGGCCACACTTTTTACCCTTTAAAAAAAATAAATTGTATAGTAATATCAAGAAATATTAATTAAAAATTAATATTATTAAAAATATTTTTTATTTTTAAAATTATTTATAAATTATTAGTTAAAAATCATAACTAAAATTAAAATTGATGGACAAGCTATGGAAATTTGGCAATTTGAAACTTTGGACTTTGATAAGTGGGAGGTATTTTCCATGTGTCAAATTATCAAGATTCAATCGTGTAGGTTTTCGAGTCAAACTCATTGACCCATGTTTCATGAGTAGTGGTTCACAAGAACCCATCTCTCATGATAATGAATGGTCCACTTAGCACTCATTGCATCTAGGTGATGCTCATAGAGGTGAAGCATTAGGCCTTCTTGGGAGGTCACCCATCCCAGTACTACTTCAATTCAATGCACAAGGACCAACATTTTTTTATCAGAAATGCACAATGATTTTATTTTTTATTTAATTAATTTATTTTAAAAGCAATTGGTTATTAATTTTGCATATAATTGTTCCTATGCTATTTGGCTAGAAATCAATACATTTTCATTGTGGAAGATAGTCTTACTACATATTTCCATTTGAATCCCCCCTTTTGTGTAAGATCAAAGAGGGTTGCTATGATGCCTCCAAAATGTTTGACAAGTTGGTATGTTATTGATCTGGATATACCAATGTACAATTCCTAAGATTTTTATTTTTTCCTTGGGTATGGGTACGGGTACAGGAGTATATATATATAATTTATAAATTATTAAATTATAAACATAATGCCATAGACTCATAAGCATGTTCAAAATTATAATCATATAATCATAATGCCATAATGCCATAGAATATTGAAACAATGAAATATTGTAATACCTCATATAATCATATTCATAATTTGCAAAAATGTAAATAGTAAATATTCAAGTCTTAAAATGTCATTACACATTGAAAATTCAAATTACAATCAAGACAATATTTAATTCAGTATTTCAGCTTGGAGGCAAAAAATGGTGCTTTTTGCTCTTTTGAGTTTGCAAAATGAGCCTCATTTGGTCGGCCAAGACAATATAAGGCATTTTTGGCACTTTTTAGGGTTTTATTTTATGTTTTTAAATTGAGTTTTTGCCTTTTTTTGGGCTGGATGACATGGGTCCGCCTAGGTTCTTTTGGGTTCTCCACGGGTTCAACCAAGCTTCGCCATTTGCTACCCGGGTTCTTTGTGGGTCCTTCACAAAAGGACCCACAGAGAACCCGGGTAGGAAACAGCGAACCCAGGGTGAACCCCCAGAAGGACTGTAAAGAACCCCGAACCCATACATATTTTGGCCGGTACAGGGGGCTAAATTGAAGAACCCGGTAACTTAGTACAATTCATAAACACTTTGAAATTTCCAATGTGCAGTTCTAATGTAAATTGCTATATAGACTGACATATATAAAATTGGAAATTGATGTATTACAGCTATCCACATGCTCAAATTCATGTCAACATTGCTGTAACTTGGATTTACGTATGATACTTTTGTGATTTTGTCATACACAAATTCAATGGTATATGACTGAATTTACTTGCATGTATTTCTGTAGATTAGGAACTATGCTTAAGATGAGATCAACACGGAATTAGAATGATTGCCTAAGTGCTGGGTGCAATCGGCATGTAAGAAGTGGACAACTGAGCAAGGAATACACAGAACAACAGTAGTCAAAGCATAAATGACAAAAGATATATTCTAGACAAACCCACTAGGGGTGAATACTCCAACAACTTAGGGCCATGCCTCCTTAAATCAATTGAAATTGACAATATTACAAGCCAGATTCCAATACTCTCTGTGGAGTGCAAGAACACTGTGACTATATAACCATACCTCTACAATGCTTCTTCTTGCTGCTTGTGCTCTGCAACTTAAACAACTTCATAACAATTCCTTCGCTCAGCTGGAATACTCACTTCAGCCATTGATGCACCTAATGTGCATTTTATGCATACTATAAGTAGGTTAAAAAATGCAGAAGACTCAAAACACCATTTCATCATGACATTTAAGATGTTGAATTCCATAGGCTGTTTGCTGTTCTTGTTTGTCACATTTGGGCACATTCAAGGGACAACATATCTGCTTGATACATTCAGCAGCCATAGAATTTGCTTGACATGTTCGGCAGATGACAAATTTGCCTCATGCCACTGCTTTCCAAAGTTAAGGATGTCACAGAAATTTTTAAGGATCTAAAGTCTGAGCTATCCTTGGAGCCTGAGTCAATTTTCTTCAACTCTTTTTTCTTGTCCATGTCATTCATTCCGCATGTTTGAGTCACTGACCTTCATCTTTTGAAGGGTGATTGTTTTGGTTATCTTCTTTGTCATAGAAACCATAGAACTGAATTACAACTGAATCCAATTATTTCAGCTGATTGATTTCTGATCATAAATTTCCTTAAGAATTTAGTACATAGCTAATTTAATCCTCTTATTTGAATCACATTATTCAGAGTGGAGCTGTTGAGATGCTCTTTCTTCAAAATGAATATGTTTTTGCAGAAAGAAGCCTTTCTGCAAATAGGAGAGTCCTTGACGTTGTCACTAGATAACATTATTTTGTTTTACAATATAACGAACTGTTTTTTCAATAAGGTGATATTTTTGCAACAATATCTAGTTGAATTGTAGTGATACCTCTTTGGTGTCATGTGTTTGATCATTTACTACCATGTTGCTTTGGAGTTTAGGTGGTGTATATACACTTGCTATAAATAGAGTTCTCCCTCTATTTTCTCTATCAATTCATCCTATCATATTTTGTAAGTAGAGGTCATATATTAGGGAAGTCCATTCTTCCAATGCAATCAATCAGGGAAATTGTATTGAGCTTTGACAAAAGCCCTTCGTCAAACAATTCTGTATCAAGAGCCCAAGAATAGCACAAGCTAGGAAGAAGCTGGCAAAGATTATACCTTAGGCTTAAAGTATCTCTAGAACCACAAGTAAAGAGTATCCTTCCACAAAAAACACCAGCAAAAGGCAAAATAACAGACATTAGTTGGAGATTGCCATTTCTAATCACCTAGTTTTAAACTCAAGTCACTTTTATCGAGTCCTATTTGAATTTGCAAAGTAGATGCATAGTTAGTATCAAGAGCATGTCTAACAGGATTCTCCATGGCACCCCCACAACCTTCCAAAGTTTCCTTGTGTAGAGCCTTATTAATATTAAGATAATAAGTTTCACTTCAATTACTACCTTCATGTATCCAAAAGTTGAGACATTAGAAAAAGTAGAGATGGTGGTCAGTGGAGCTCCTCTTGTAGGTGCTTGATTGAAGGATTTTTGAAAGGAGTATTGAAATATTCCCCCTTAATTTTTTTTCCAAAATTCAATACACAAACCAACAACAAGTCACTGATTAGCGTTAGCTCCAAAAGCAAATCAACATGGAAGTAACTCTAACCAAGAATGTTCACCAAGATCCCAATGTGGGCGATGTGATAGCATATGGTTAGAGGATCATTAGGAGTAAACTGAATTGAAATTACAATTCATCTGCTGATGCAAGCATCCACAAGCAGTGGGGATACTCCACTTATTCAGTGGGTGAGATTATTACATTATTAGTGGCGGCAAGCTAGCCATTTAAATCCTCACTTCCACTTATTAATGTGGGGGGAATACAGTCCACACAACCACTTATTTAGTGGGGGGAAACTTACAATTAAGAAAGATGATTATTTAAACTCAACCACTCAATCGTGGGAGTATGAAATTTAAACTAATTGCAGCAAATAAAATAAATAGCTGTTAGTACTACTAATCAGCTTTACAATGAATTAAACGGCTACCAAATAAGAAAGATATGCTTCCAAATCAATCAATGGTTAGAGTAACACTTCCTCTAACTCTTACAATACAATAATGATATAGAAATGAAGCTCAAACCAGCATTATATCAAAAACTAACAAGTTTGATCAGAAATAGAGAATACAGAAAATCAGACCAGCAAACTGTACATCAATGAAATGCACATAACTTTATCAATTTACCTCCAAATTGAGTGAAATCAATTGCAATGAACCTCTAGAGGATAGGTGCCCATGTCATGATGATGAAACAGCTTCAAAAAGCAACCATTAATTTACTTTTAATTCTCAGAAGTATACAACTTGTGGTGACTCTTGAGAAGGGGCTGATTTGGCAATAAAATCAAGACTTGGAAATAAATTCCAATGTCTCTCTTGTGGAAGAGGTCATGTGGGTCTAGAACCTTTGCTTAAACACTTTAAAATGATGTTAATTTGCTCAAAGCTGTTAAGCAAAATCACTTTGGGTTGTAGAATAGGCATTAACTCAGGCAATGTAGCTCTAAAATTCTTCAAATTAAATTCTGATAACCTCCAAATATGGTCGCCTCTATCATAGAAATGCAATGATCAAGTACCTAGAACCAAATAAAATTCATACTAAAAGCTGTATACAAAAATCACTTTTAGCCATGATAAACCAGCAACATGAAATCTGGAAAAATCTCACCGAAACTCCACAATAATGCTCAATATGTACTTCTGGATGAAGCACACTCTCAGTCCACCACCTAGGGAACCATAGTTTCAGGCCCGAAGAGTGGAGTAAATTTGCTAAGCTATCCCTTAGCCGGATTCTGGATTCATTCTAGCAGCGTAACTTTGCTCTTAAAAAATATGCATAATCAGCTCATCATAAAACATCAATATATAGGCTTTAGTTGGCAAATGAAGCAACAAGAGACTCTTCAAATTCCAAGAAGTTGAATCACTTCAACTTCCAAGAGGGATGCCACCTTTTAGCAATTTACTTTTTAAAATATTAAAATATCATTCAACTTCCCCCTTTAGTCATTTCCTGTTGCAACAATAAAACTGACACATTAAATAATTTAAAAAGCTCCTTGACCCCTTAATGCTATCTTAAAACAACTTGGGATTATCAAACCTAGGCATGAGGTACAACTTCAAGACATGAAAGGTGACTAGAATGAAACTCGAGTCAAGGAAGTAGCAAATACAATGTAAGTTACCGTGATGAATTACTTTGAAAATATGGCCCGACAAATGCCAAACTGAACCAAGTTGATGATGATGCTTCTGCCAAAAATGAACTTACTAAAAATAGCAAATGCCAAAAATAGTAAGTTAACTTCAAAATCAACAGAAAGCCAAACTGACCAACCAAACTGAACTGCAACTAATTGAGCTTCTGCTAGAATAATACTGCCCAAAGATAAACTTACCAAAAATAGCAAATTGCTATAAATAGTAAGTTTGCAAAACCTCATCTATACGCCAACTGAGCAGTAAACAAAACTTACTAAAAATAGTAAGTGTTAACAAATATAATTTGAGCACAAACCGGGCAGCCATCATGACTTGCTATAAATAGTAAGTGCCCAGAAAGGATGTCAGAATCAGATGCATATTACATCACCCTAGAGGTCTTTGAAAACCCAGAAAAACCCAGAAACCTTTTACATGCAAGCCCTCGAAAAAACATCTGAAAGAGGAAACCCTAATTTTCTACTTCAGCTTAGCCTACGGATTTCCGGAAATAGGCTAAATCCAATTGAAGAGCGTAGGGCTAAAATGGGGACATTACAAGTATGAAGATCAAAAAGGATTTAAACCACCCCCAATTTGTCCTCTCACTTGTCCTCCACAGCTATCTAATAACACAAGCGAGGAAGAAGCCAGAAAAGATTATACCTTAAAGTATCTCTAGAACCACTAAGTAAACAATATCCTTCCACAAATAACCAGCAGAAGGAAAAATAACAGACATCAGACATAGACATGGAATTTTTGGGATTGTCATTTCTGATCACCCAGTTTAAACTCAAATCACTTTATCGAGTCCTGTTTGAATTTGCAAAGTAGATGCATAGTCCTCAATGTCAAGAGTGTGTCTAACAGGATTCTCCATGGCACCTCCACAAGCTTCAAAAGTTTACTTGTTGAACCTTATTAATTTCAGATAATAGGTTTAACTTCAATTACTAACTTTCATGTATCCAAAAGTTGTGACAATAGAAAAGGTTGATGGGGCAGGGCGAACAAGAAAAAGTAGAGATGGTGGTGACTGGAGCTCCTCTTGTAGGTGCTTGTTCGAAGGATTTTGAAAGGAGTGTGAAAGATCAAAAAAGATCTGGACAAGCCTCAATTTGTCCGCTTACTTGGCCTTTATAACTGATATTGATAAAAGGAGATATGGCACAAATTATAACCACTAGTATCCAAGATATTCATCCTCAGTCCATTGACCTTACTTTCATCTGTTCTAAAGGATAAGAGTTTGAAAGTGAAAATTTGCCCACTGCAGTCTTCCTTTCTCCTTTTTGGAGGAACTTTCAGTTAGGATCTCAAACATAATAATTAAAGTACCATCCTAAAGAGAAGTGGAATCTCCTGTTCCAACAATTTCTTGATTGCCATAATTCTTTGGACAGCTGCAATGAAAATATTTGCTGCAAAGAAGGCTTCCATAGAACTCGGAACAAGTATTTTCCTGCCCGTGCTTCCAAATTAGTATTCCTGCAAAAATCTTGGGATTTATAGATTAGTGTATTAGAAGATAATTCACATGGGAAAGTTTTAAAGCATCCCACCCTGTCTTGATTTTTTTTTCTCTCCAATAAGGAAGACATGTAGAAATAGAATTGTCACTTCGCTTCTCTTTTGGCTGCTTGACAAAGTAGACTGAAAATTATGGACAACAATCCTGAAGATATACATACGGTTTACATCACTCAATACCAAGTGCAGGATCCTTCTACTCTCTAAATATAACACTAGAGAAGTCTGCACATCTCATATCATCATCTTTGGACTATGATTTGTTGTTTTCTACTTCCAAAAACTTTGTGTTAAATTTTATTAGTATAAGCCATGAAAATATTTTCTTCTAATTACTTACTTTTTGCTCCGTAATATTTTTCCTTCAGGATCTTGGAGAGGAATTTGTTGAGTTCTTAGAAAAGGAATTAAACATTACTGATGAAAGCAATGGAATGGAGACATCAAATTTACAAGAAACTGAAAATAGAAGTTCTGAAGCAAATTCAAGCACAAAGGGAGATTCCTTTGAAAAGGAGAACAGTCAACAAGATAAGATAGAAAATGCCATTGATGAAGTTGAAGCTGCATTAGCTCAACTGAAGAGAGAGTTGGGACTTTAGGGTTCTCTAAATATTCAAATCCTATTTACGTTGTGGTGATATTTGTTTATTTAGAAGACACAGTAAACAACCTTTAGAAATGCTCTTAATTCTTTAAATATTAAAAAATAGATTTCCTTAGTTGGGAATCTGTGTATAATTTGTTCTCGTCTAGTTCAATGCAACCAATATTTTTACAGTTGTAAGCTAGTTTCAAGGTTATTTACAGTGACAACTAAATCTTACTAAACTGAATAGCATATCACACAATTGCATTGAATTGCTTGTTATTGAAGCCCAAAAGCTATTGCTTAGAATGTTGTGCATGTCTCTAAAAGACTCTTCTCATCCTTTTCCCCCCCTAAAAAAGAGAGCTAAACCACCATCTTGCACCAATCACTTGATTATAATATAGAGTATTTATAATGACAACTTCTGCAATTTTATGTACAATATTTTCATTTCAAATCTAAAGATACTTAACTTAGTTCTTATAATTAAAAAAAAAACTTTTTCAAAATAAATTTTATTGAAAACTTCACAAAATAATTTAAACCAAAATTAATTTGGTCTTGTTGGAGTTCTATCTTAATACTTTAATCTCCTTGTACTCTCCTTGGACTATTTTCAGAACATTGAACGAGAAGATACATGAATAATTTGCCTCATATGAGCTTCTAACTGTGATGCATTGTGTGGGAGGGGATATCTCCCTAATTCTTTTACAAATTCATTTCAATAGTTGATATTTTTTAATCAATGCGAATCCTCAAAGCTTAAAGTAAGCGAAATAGAAGTGAGGTACTATTTTAGGCAAATAATCATCAACTGTATTTCCCCTCGTATCTTATTGAAATAAAAACTGTTTCACAAAAGTTGAGACTTATTGACACCCCTGTAATCGATTTGCAAAACTTAAGACTTATTAACACCTCCGATGCTACGAAAAATGTTAAAAGATATATATCTACACGCACATTACAACGGTGGTCACCAAAACAAGTGTATCAAAATAAAAGATAGAAGCAATATAAGAGAACATACATATACACAACTTTTTAAAGATTGTAGATGGAAAACCGATAGTGATTTGATATTAGAATGAATGAAGAATAATTACGTAATAATTAGTTAAGAATGATGATCATAAGTGTCAACAATGAATATATAGATGATCAACTATGATTATCACTTAGCACAATTATAAGAGAGATTTTATATGGTTATTAAATGTTTTGTTGTTGAAATAATGCACTACGAAGTGGATGTTTTTGAGCCTATCAAAACTATGGATGTAAACCTAAGGTTGAGCCAAGTCAATGTGAATAGTTTCCAAAAAGGATCAAGAAGTTGTTTCTTAAATATAAGTATACACAACAATAATGAAAAATATATTAATATCCATATATTGGATTCAAAAAATTGTTTCTTAAATTATAAATATATTCAATAATAATGAAAAATATATTGATATCCATATATTGGATTCATTATTTTGCTTAATGAATGTTTATAATTGTATGAAGAATTAGCTTGAAGCCTCTTTGTATGCTCGTTTCTTAAATTCTATATCCATTGAATTTAAATACTTATGTTATATAATTCATTTGACATGACTTATAAAATGCACCTTTGGATTGATGAGCTTGAAGAGGCTAACTACGATGATCATGAGAAGACTAAGGGAGGATGAGCATGAGGAGACTAAGGAGTAAATTGAGGACTAATTTGATAAATTTATATTGGGAGAGTTGAAGGATTAATAGGAGATAGTATTTTGAGGATCCCAATGAGTCCTCAAATGAACACATTTATAGCTTACTTTTACTATATCTCTTCCTCACCTTTTCATCTCATTTCACCATCTATCTTTCATTCGACCGTCATAATGGTATGCTATGATAGTTTTATGTATAAGAATCATCGATAGAATTCAATAACTTTTGATAAGAATTAATAAAGAAGTTAAAGACCACTTGCTAAGTGTTTCCATAAATAATTATTTGCTTGAAGTGCTATTATTTCAATTGCTGTAGCAAAGAAGATCATAAGAGAAATTCTAGCATCCAAAATAAGAATATTACATGTTTGTGTTTATGTTTGTTTGTATGTCATTGTTGGCACACTTGTTGCTATAGGTGTCATGTATTCCTAATAGGGGCAATTATAGTGATAAAGTGTTATAAGAATCAAAATAAGACATGGAAGGTGCTAGAGAAGTTGTGTGGCATTTAGAGAAAAATTGAGACATGTATCATTGCTGCAGGTGACTTACAACAATAATTATCAAAGGTCCATTTTGAGCTGCTAGTAAATTTATTTTATAAGTAATGATACAGTTCTAAGAATATTACAACCATACCAAATATTATCAATATTTGAAAATAAATAAGGTAATATTCTCAAATAAAAGGTAGAGATTTCTATAGTATAGTTGTTTAAATAATTTAATTGTATCAAATATTATTTAGACTTGATAAATATCTGGTTTACTGATTATTACAACCAAATTATTTAGATGTTTAACAAGATTTTTGGGATTGTTACAAGATATAAGAGATATTGTTGGGATAAGATTGTTGGAAATCCCATTCATATAGGTAATTTGGTAGGAATATTTTACCTATATATTATCTTTCATTTTTCATTTGTATAGAAGGATTTTGATTCTTGCATAAGCTTGGACATAGAGGTTGTCACACAATCTTCTTAGGAAAAATCTTTTTAGAAATATTGGTAGTTGATGATTTCTATTGAGGATAAATAGCTTTCTAGTTTGTAAGTATGTATTTATTTAATTATTATTTTTATATATTCAATCTAGTTATCTATATTTTAATGTGTGAATGATTATTGTTCATTAGTAGTTTATAATTTTAATATCAAACTTGTATTGGTTGTGGTGTGTTAGATATCATAGAATTAGTTTAGTTTCATTTCAGCACTTTTGTTTCAAGAACTTTTATTTTAGTGTGGTTTGATTTTACCCCTCAAATTAATTTGCATTCAATGTAGCTACACTCAATTCAAATACCCGTGGCTTTGGTTGCATATATTTTTTCATGACATCATCACAAATCTATGTTCCTTGATTTGATAGATGGTACAATTCAATCATTCATATCTTTATAGAAAGCTCTCTTGTTTAAGGAGGGCTTGTTCCCTTTCTTAAAATATTCATTTGCTCTCATTTATTATTTTTTGTAGATTTATCTTGACTCTTTATTTAGCTTGGTGGGGTTTTTCATTTTTTTCTTACTGTAGCTATGATTCTACTAGCAAGGCATATGCAAAGGTGAAGTGCCTCTTAGAATGATCATGGTATACCATTTGAAAGTTGATATTGTAACAATGTTATTTATTGATGTATTGTCCTTGATTCTATGCGGATGGTCTTGATGTTTTA
>VDFB02354134.1:0-25279 GCA_007258455.2 Sequoia sempervirens
AAGAAGACCCTTTTCTAAGTGAACTAATTTTGTCAGATTTAAGGAAAGTCCCATCATTCCAAAGTTGGCTTCCATAAGAAATGTGATTTTAGGGCCATCAATAAAAGATTATTAATCTTAGAATATTTCCTATGAAATTATTCTTGTAGATTAATCCTAGACAAATTTTGAGAAAATCGGGAAATTCTTACAAGCACTACATTTATTCATAACAAACATAAGTCTAAAGGAAGATAAAGGTCCTTTGTGTTTCAGATAAAAGCTTAAATAGAAACCTAACAATCAATATTGCATAGTATTGAACCTCAGTGTCGATTATGATTAGTTCAGGAATATGTCTAAAATGTTAGATTGGAACTTCTTCTAACATATTTGGAGGAAGGTGACTTTGAGAAGACTTCTATGTCACATGCCTTCATGATAAGATTTTCCTAGAATAGAGCAAATTCATCAATTCAAACTATTTTTCTTTTACTCAGAGCATTTTTTTGGTTTTACCACATATATGAAAACTATAAAATTCAAGTGTAGTTTCCAAGAAAGCAAGCGGTTTGTTTATTATGAAAGCCTTTCTTTCATACTTGTTTCTGTGCAAGGAGGATTGCCTGTAATAGCTCTAAGATTTATTGCCAGAAAAATATCACAAAAAATTCAAAATACAGAGACTTAAAAGAAGCAGGAACATTCATTACAATGGCTATGATTGTGAACTTGGACAGGTGATCGAGATACAAAAATTTCCAAAAATAATATCGGTTCATCTTTTACATGTCTGAAGAAGTTTTTGGATCATAAGTCTTTTCATAAATTAGAATTAGGGAGGATTCAGTACATCAGCTAAGTTTTATGATTGAAATAGGAGCAACCCATCCCACCCACCTCCACTAGTACAGAGAGGCCAGGCAGGCAACAAATGTTGGGTTTCCTTATCAATACTATTCATCTCCTGAAAATGATGATGAGTATCTCTTGCTAATTCATACAAGACAAACTTTGGAGGATTATGGGAGCTATCGAGAGACCTTTGTGAACGGCTCTTCATTCTACCACCAGCCGACTGTTGAGGCGTGGTGGAGAAGTGTTGAAACTTCAACCGGGTGTTAAGGAGTTTGGACTGAATGTGGATTCTGATATTTTTGAGGAGTGTCTGAGCAATGATGGTAGAGAGGATGAAGTTTGTGATGGAATGAGTCTAGAAAATAATGGAATTCCTGTAGAATGCCTGGGTGAGAAAGTTAGAGAGGACAACAAATATGGGAAGACAAGTGGCAAGAAATATGGGAGTTTTAAAGAATGCCCAGATTATCAGATGGAAAACACAGAGAGTGTAGAAGATATTGAAATTCATGGGGGAATGCAAAAATGAGACTGTTAGTGAAATTCACAAGGAATACCCAAAAGAGAAAGCTGTTGAGGATAATGTATGTGAGACAGGTTCCAAGAAATATGGAAGTCCCAAAGAATGCTCAAATTATCAGGTAGTTAATGCAGGGACTGCAGAAGCTAAATTTCTGGAGGAATGTGATAAAAAAATTGCAGAGAGAATGTGTGCTATGCAATGGAGAAATCTTTTTGTCTGCTCAACAGAAGTTGGATAGGATTCAGATATGATCTCTATCCGTACAGGAGAAATGGATGCCATTTCTTTGGAAGCAAACGTTTACAATTCAGAGCAACAGGTTCCATTGGAAATATATGTTAAACCAAAGGGCCGAATATCAGCAAGGGGAAAGAAACCTATTGGCTCTAGAAAACGTATATCCAGGAAAATTTCTTCTCAGGAGGCAGAAAGTTTTGTTCCCTCTGCAGATGGACTAGTTGATCTTTTATATCCAAAAAATTCAGAAGGGCCAGATGCATCAACAACTCCATAAATTGCCACCATTGATATACCATTATAATCCAGCAGTGTAGTGTCTTCTACAGAAGAAACAAATGATGGCACAAATGAAATAGTTAAGAATTTTTTGGCAAATTCAAAAATTATTGACAAAGATGCTGGGCTTTTTTCAAATAACAACATTGCAGATAAAATCATAGGGAGAATCACTAGAAGCAGAGCTCATGGGAAGGTTTGCATGAAATCTCTTGTTCATGATTCACTGTTAGACAAACACAATCCAATATTTGCTAATAAGATGACAGACAAGCAGTGTGTTATGTAAGACTGTAAAATCCACTGTATGGGGGTGGACTTGAAAACTTAAGGGGAGGTTTAAAGAAAACATAAATAGAATCTAAATCTGAACTATTGTTGAAAGAAAAATCTGAAATAGAATTTAAATCTGAATTTAAATAGAAATTGGTGAAAGAAAAATTGTTGGCGAGGTAATCCACAATCAACAGATGACAAAAAGAGGGAGTGGTGTGAGATGGCAAGGCCCTGAGACAAATCTGGAACATCACCAATCAGAACAGGTGAGATCTTCCACAATTGGTAGCTGTAGAAAGTTTACAAAAGAGAAGAATGATGAGCCAGAAAGAGAAGGCCTGCAGGGTCCAGGATTTGTACAAGAATTCAGAGGATCAGATGAAGTCATGTTAAATGCTCAGAGAGGTGTATTGTTAAACTTTAATGAAGTCCTTCATTCTGGAGGAGAAACTTTGACACATAAGAACATAGAAGAGGAGAATAAATGTCCGGGAATAGAGAGAGATAGATGTTCTACTGATCAATCAAAATGCTATTTGCAATGTGAAGTTTCAAGATCAATTGGATATGTGGATAAAGAAAGTACATCTGATGGAGATTTGACTGAGTTAGGTAGAATGAATATTGAGGTTGATGCTCCCCATGGAGATGGATGGCCTACTGATGTTATTGAGAGAGATCGATGTTCTACTGATCGATGTTATTTTCCACATAAAGTTATGGAATTCCGAGAAAGGTAGAAGAGCACAATGCATCTCATGGACATTTGAATGAGTCATGTAAAACAAATATTGAGGGTGTTGTTCGTCATAATTATAGAGGGAAACCAAGAGGGAGTGGTGTAAAAGGACAGAAACCAAGAGTAACGAGAAGCAGCAAAAAGGTTTTCTTCAGGATCAGTGTATTGTGATAGAATCCATTACATCAGAAGATCACATATTGAATGTTCAGGGAGGTGATTTTTTATGTTCTAGTAGAGATCTTCCCTATGGTGCAGGAATCGTGAGAGAGGAAAACACCAAAAAGGAGCAAGAGTCTGTAGAAATTGAGAAAGATCGACAGTCTGAAGTTTTAAAACCATCCGGAAGAGTCGGAAAAAAAAAAAAAAAGAAAGCTGATGGACATTCAAATGAGTTATGTATAACAAACATCGAGGATGAGATAACTCAAAATCAACAACAATGGGGAAAAAGAGGGATTGGTATAGAAAAGCATCAACCTGGGAAAATTTGGGACAAGCAGCAATTAGAGCAAGTGAAATATCCTGTATTTGGTAGCAGTAGGAATGGCACAAAAATCAGGACTCAGAGAGAGAAAAGCTGTCATTTGTAATAGTGACTCTATAGTAGAGAACAGAGGATCTGATGAGCATGGATCGGGTGTTCAGAAAAGTGATTTTTTATGCTGTAATGGAGATCTTCATTCTGGAGGAGGAATTGGGGGTCAAGAGATTATTGATGAGGAACATGAGTGTCTGAACTCTTAAAGAGATCAATGTCCAATTGATCAGTCAAAATGGCATTTGCCTCATGATTTTCCAAAATCATCAATAAAACTAGAAGATAAAAATGTGACCCAAAGACATTCTAGTGAAGAACAATCTGCACATTTATAAATGAAGCTAAGTCCCATGATAGCAGCTCAATTAAAGTGGATGCATCTCAGGAAGGTTACAAAGAGAGTACATATCATATTTGTGATGTGCTCCACAAAAAAAAATTGTCAGTCATGAACAACAAGCTACAATCCCTGTGCAGGAGACCTGTGGGAATTCAGTTGATAGTAGTTTAAAGCCACTTGAAGAGTGTAGAAAAAATACACATCATTTTTGGAACTATTCTTGAGATGGAGAAGAGTGATGTTAATGTAATATGCCTTTCCGGAAGTATGAAGAATTTTTTGCGAAATTTTCAATTTGATAGATGTTTTATTTCAACAAATTGTACACAGAATATTGCTTGAACAGTAAACAACTTCATCAATGGAAATGCACGTAAATTTAATGACATATTCTGAGTTTCATTGCAAATTATTTGTCTGATAATAGCACAGATTTACAGTTTAGTCCTAGCACACTTGCAAGATAATACTAACATGGAGTTTTCATTTCCAATGCCCAGTTCAATTCCAAAGGGGTCCTAACAGTGAAAGCTATATTCAGAATTGCAGAAATTAAACAATGGATCATAAGCAAACTGAGAACCTGGGAATATACGCTGGTCTGTATTGTGTAGCAGCTAGACGTGCGCCCAGAACTCCTGTTAGAAGCCACGCATTGAATTTGGGAGTCATCTAATGTCGTCAACTTACATATATCAGCTTCCAACCTCCACATGAGACTCAGCAAGTCACAAATCCTTGGCAACCAGACCACATCTCACTCAGAAATGCAACGAATCAGTTCACAGGACTAGTGCGGCCTCCCAGAACTAGCACGGAATGCATGAATCTGCTGCAAACGCCTAATAACCTGGGGTTTCCGTCCCACTCATTTCAAGACCAGGGGTTTCGTCCTAGAGAAATCTTTCTTCATAGCTCGGCTGAAAGAGTAATATCAAAAATGCGTTCTGAATGCCTCTCCCAATTCAATCGATGCCTTTTATCTTTCCTCACAAAAAAGGCATCGAAACACATAAAAAGATCTTATTTCCATATTTAATAAATCGCCCTTGGCAATAATAATAGACTTAGGCATTTAATTTATTAATCACCTTGAAGTCGTCACTTAAAAGTGGCCCCATTAATAATCATAATGAATAATTAAATAATATCAAACTGAAACTATAGCTTTTTGGCTCAGATCTAATTATTCTCATTGTTTCCTTATTGTTTGTTTTATTTCTAACCTCCGGGAATAGAGAAGGCTAGAAAATTCCTTCATGATTATTCATCAGGCGGAAAGGAATATTACAGTGAATGTGGGATCGGAACCAACGTTTGCTCAGGATGTTCCTGTTTCTTTGCGGAGTTTACATTAGCATGAATATATTGAGCATGAAAGAGCATTACTTGATGTTAAAGAAGGGTCACTTGAGCCAAGCACTGTGATGTTGCCGAATGAAACAAGAAGCTTCCATAATGAATTAGTGACAACAGATACAGATTTGAAGGGGTGTGGATTATCAGGGATGAACATGGAAGTTGCACATCCTCTTACAACAGAACATAGGGATAATGATATGAATGAAGATGGGTGAAAAGGGATGGAAAAATAGAAACAACAAACAACAATGCTTTCATTACCCACTTACAGTCAAGTATAGAAAACTAAGTGGGTGCGTAAGAAATAAATTGAGGGGAATCAGCAAGGTTAACCCAGAAATTGATATAGAGAAGAGTGGATTTTACATACAGATCAACATATTCCCTTTATTGCATAGGTTTCTATTTGCTCATTTACCAATTTGTGTTTGAGAACTTTCTTTTTAATCAGTGACAGACATGAGTGGATGTGAGCTTGACGGAAGGAAAATAGCTGTCACATCCCCACAAGAATCAAATTCACACAGTGCCCATAAGCGTGGACATGGCTGTAGTGTATGTCACAGATAGCACAACGGCCTTGCATAACATAACCAATATTGGTGACATTGGGGATAAAAGCATAGCCATACTGGGATCATCATAAAAAAATGACAAACAATTAAGACACAGAAAAGCCCCTCTTTGAATCAAAGAACAATATCTAACAAGCAGCTTTGGCCAACCTATTCGCAATCAAACACAAGCTTTGTTCTCAGAGCATTTCAAGTGCAGAGTCTCATGCAACACCAAAAACAAAAAGCTACAAAAAAAGAGAAAGCAATCAGAAATCTTACACCCTTACCAAAAATATAAGCAGCACAACAAAACAATGTTTGAAAGCATGCAAAATTTCCACACAGTGACAAATCCTTACAAACAAAAGCCCAAAATCAAAATCAATAATCCCTCCTATGGACCAAGAGAGTAGTTAATATGTTTTCCAAAGAAAGTAACATACATGGCGCATGATAGAAGGGGGGCGCACGATAGAAGGGGGGCAAGAACAAAACCCTAGAAGCAAATGGTAGTGTGAAAACACACCGTTAGAAGAAAAAGGAAATATCTAGCAAATGGTTGTGCTGGTAGCTAGCACAACTACCTTGCATAACATAACCAATATCTAGTGGATGATGGAGGCGGTGCCCATCGTAATCACTCAGTGGCACCTCCATATTTATTTCCATTGATGGGCATACATAAGGCAGATCCCATGGTGAAATCATACATGAACGATGTGATAGTGTTGTTTATCAAGAGCTTCATTCTAGTGATTGTAGTGGAGGAGTATGGTATACACAAGCGGCAGTTGGCACTGCAAATGGTGGTTTCCTTCAACGAGAAGGTAAGCTTGCCCTTGTTGTTTCTCACCTTATGCAGAGCCATGACATTGGTGAGCATGTGGATGCACAATGTGGTAGCGGCTATCTTGATAATGTCTGTCGCCGTTGGCATGTTGGCCTGTGTAATGGGTGTCGAGGGTTTTTCTTCTCATGGTGGATATCCTCTACCTTTGTCCTCTCCTTAGACACCCTTTGTATCTTTGCCTCCTCTTTTAGTACCCATTACATCTCTATTGCCTCCTTCTATTGAATCCCTCAAGCTTTAGTAAGTAAATCCAGTTCATCAAATCGATCTCCCATAAACTTAATTGAAAATCCACTACAAAGGATCCACTACGAAAATGAAGTTAAAGATATTTATCTGCTAAGTTAGCCAGTGATCATAATACAGCAACAACACATGGCATTAATGCAAAAATCTCTGAAGGTAAATCAAATCTGCAAACAGTAATTATCTAAATCCATGTATCTTTCCTCATTTAAATATTAGACATGATTCTTCTGATAAAATTTGTTTTCAGGCATGACGCGAGGGATTACTGTTACATAAAACTTGTTTTCCAATGGCATGAGACCTGTTTTCGAGCGTGAGACAGGTTTAGGAGGAAAATGTGGACTGGCAAGTCCACTTATAAAAAGCCTATCAGCTAATTAAAATATAAATAATATAATTAAAAATAATAATAATAATAAATAAAATAAAAAAATAAATATAAAATAATAATATTAGTTAATTTCAAATTTTGGGCCAATGTGAATTTCATTGTAATAAAATCTAATACATTGGAATTTCCTTCTAGATAACTTACCCCCGCCGGAAAATTTGAAGGTGGAAACATAGTATTTATTAACCTATATATGCATCGTCCACCTATAGTGGCATAGTCATGTAGAGCACAAAGATATACTGAGAGGGCGGGGTGAATCAGTATATCAACAAACTTTTACCCTCTCAACATTATCAACTTTTAAATTTCAACACAATATCAACTATGCAAACTATGCAATAAGACACAATATGATCAAGTTGACACCAATAATTGTACTTCATGTTTTTATATGAAATTACAAAGATTGTAGGCACCAACCTACTTGAATCACCAATTTTGTAGTTTAGTAGGCACCAACTTACAAGGAGCACCAACCCCTTAATCTGATTTAGTAGGCACCAACCTACAAGGAGCACCAACCCCTAATGTTCGTAGGCACCAACCTACCGGAGGCTCTAACCCCCACTTGCCAAGCACCAACTTAGCAAAGATAAAAATATCAAGAATAATGTTCCACCTTCAATGTTGCTTCTTCAACGGATGATGGACAATTCCGCTCAAACACTCTTCCTCTTGAATTTATCATTCAAATCTGATCCAACATATGCACAATTTCTTTCTTCAAATCTGATCCAAACTATGCTTCACAATTCCCTCATGAAATCTGCAAATATACTCCTTTCCTTTTGCTACAATTCTTTTCTTGAATATGCTGTAAGTCAATCATGGCTTGCCCACTAAATCTGTCCAACTTATAGCCTTCACAATTCCTTCCTTCTTTGCTTCTAGTTCTTTTCTCCCAGGCAAGTTGATGTAAACTTGCCTAAATCTGATCCCACAAATCTGACACTTTGGAATGATTTGGGCACTTAACAAATCTGATCACTTATATGGGCAAAACTCTCGCTTCAAATCTGGTGTATATGTGTATTATAGCAGCAGTGGTTCCTTCCAACTCAGCTCTTTCGTGGAGACATAAATTGAATGATAGCCGTTGGCTATTCAATTTATATTCATTGTTTTGTTTTATACTCATTTCATATTATGGCCGACATGAAAGAATTCGAATTGATCTTTATTAGAGGATATTTAATATATTTCAAAGCCAACTTTCATTAAGAAGATAAGCGATTTCTTAGGAGGCCGACATAAAGGATTTGTCTCTCCATTAATTTGTATATATACACCTTGATTCGTCCATTGTAATCTATCTAGCAGAGTTCGGTTATTCAAATCAAGTGCGAATATATCAGTTCATCAAGTGCGAATATATCAGTTCATCAAGTGCGAATTTATCTGATGTTCAAGTGCGAATTTATCTAATAAGCAAGGTGCGAATTCAAGATACAAGGCGAACACATTCAGCGCCAAGACTTTACTCAGTGTGAATATTACACAGTGTTGAGCTAACACAGATTGAAGACCATCCAGTGCACAGATTGAAGACCATCCAGTACAAAGCGAACATTGCCAGATCTGTGTTCAGTCATTGCCAGGTGTGATTTAGCAGGTTGTCATCTGTCATTCCATATTGCCAGGTGCTGTATATCGGTCTTGTGTTAGACCTCATTGTAATGTGTAAAATTGCCACTGTTACATCAAATATAAGAGAGATCTTTGTTGCTGGGTTTTTCTCCCTCAAGAGGAGGGTTTTCCCAGGGTATATGCTGTGTTATTTTGTCTGATTTTGAATTATTTTCTATGCATTTAATCTGTTCACATAAACTTAACAATATATTCTTCAATAAATTTGCTCATAAAATCATCACAAGGTTTGCTCATAGATTTCTCTTAAGTCTGCTTGTTCATCTCTTTTAAAAGACTTCTCCAATATGCTTCATAGGTCTTCTCTTATGTTCTACATAAGTTTTCCTTATAGTTCCTTCATACAATGCTCAAAAATTGACTACAGTCTCATTCACTCAGATCTGCAACATGAACTTCATAAATCTGTCTTTTATCTCAATGTAACTCCTCTTTGTGATGTAAGATGCCTCTTTAAAGCTCACACAAATAATACATACTTCTACACCTCTTTTCACATAATCGTTCTCACACATACTCAACACTTCTCCTCTTGCCTTTATGTCTTCAATGATTCTATGAATGGATGCAACCCTTTGAAATTGATACAACCATTTGAACAATCATGTCTTTTCACTAACAAATCTGCAAATAATCTTTTTAAACTTTGCTTTTCATTTGTTTGGTGTATATGATATTCTTCTATGTCTTTTACACCACACACCTCACATCCCTTCACACAATCCTCTCTTCACAAATCTGATCTATAAATTCACTTTAAAATTGCACTATCTTTCTTGACATTCAACTCTCAAATTTCATATACATTTGTCATATATGTATTTGCATTTGACCTTCATATATGGCAGCATATCTTCATCAATGTGAATCTCAAATGGACTTCATATTTCTGCCTTTAACCCTTTCTCAATCTACTCTTATTCATATAATATTCATTACACATACACCACAAATGTTTCTATCATTTACCTCTTATACCTTTTCAATAGATATGTCTTTTGTAGATGGATATGTCTCTTTGTTTCTAAAAGCCCTTCACAAACAAATTGCAGCCCTTCCCTTAACAAATTTTGTCCTCTAGTGATTTTGTCTTATTCACTTTTGTCTTCTTCTCCAAATTGTCCTCTAATGACTTTGTCTTATTCACTTTTGTCTTCTTCTCCAAATTGTCCTCTATTGATTTTGTCTTATTCACTTTTTGTCTTCTTCCCAAATTGTCCTCTTCCCTTGATTTTATTAATTTCACTCCTTTTTCTCCTCCAAATTGTCCTCTTTGCAAAATATATCGCCCAGAAAATCAGCATCCCACAAGGTATTAAGCACCATACAAAACAGATCCTTTGCAAGTGTATATCAAAGCATGGTGATTTTTGAAATGACTTAGGCAGTCTTTTATATCATCCTTGTTTCTTTCCTTCAAAATTAGGCCTCTTACATTTTTCTCTCCAATGTTTTAAATCTTTTAATTTAAACATACACTCTCAACATGTAGCAGATATAATGGACAACTCTTATTACATGGACCACTCTTATTATAGCAGGCAAATATTACATCAATGAACAATTTAATTACTTTGTGCCTTTGGCATCCAATGACAACATATTCAACAATGATGAATGTCTTGTCCATGCATATTTGACATCAATGACAACAATTTTCTAACAAAATTCGATTTCAGTTTATCCAACACCTTTAACCTATGAAAGTAAGCAAAAAGCAGATTGTAAATGCTTATCGTTAAGACTAATTGTGAAATTAGGGCAGACAGCAAGTCTACCATCACCTCCTCTTGACTCATCAGAGACTTTTATAAGCCGACCCCTAAACTAGGCAATGATAGCCTGATCCCAAATCCGACGCCAGTGTCAATAAGACTACAAAAAATACCCAGCTCGATGTCATAGTTGAAATGGGGGTGTGGACAATGAAAAGAACCCTTTTTCCAAGGTTACACCAAGTTTCCGGGACAGGGACGGCAGGGGACGGCGGGACGAGTCCCCAAGTTTCCGATTTTTGAGGCCAAATTTAGGGACGGCAGGGGACGGCTCCATAAAAATATAGGGAAATTTTAAATGTTCAATAGATAACATGGATAAGGCATGCATAATATACATTATAGAACATTCACATATAACATTTGTGTTCAAGTTGATATGGTTTATTGGGTATGCATTGATCTTAATGAATAAGTTAGAATTTATTCAATGGAAAGCTTGATTTTGAAATAAGAAAACAGATACTCTAATGATAATTTTTTTGTTTATTGATAACTGGAACAAGGGAGTGCAGCCTTCTGAGAATGATAGTGAGTTGCATTAGGCAAATAATCTACATAGTTACCATGTTATTGTTTTGCATGATCAGATGTCCCAAGGTCCGCTATGTATCATCTTCACAATAGAGTAAGACCTGTGAGACTTATTAATGAGGCACAGTAGCATTGAGAACAAGCATTGAATGTTGGATTATTCACTGGAATTCATCTTGGCACCTCAGTACATAAACCAATATTGATTCTTGAATAATTGTATCAGTTACACTTATCCAAAGTTTCAAGACAACAAGCAGTGGCACCAATTTATTTAATGGGTGGACATAATTAAGTTCACACTCCCTTGCTATGAAAATGTGTTTTATGTTTTGTTTTGACCATGCTTTGATGTGGGGCACGGTTGACCATCCTAGGGACGGCGAGGGGACTTCTAGGATGGCTAACTGTCCCAAGGACAGCCAGGGGACTCCTAGAAGTCCTCTGGCCGTCCCCAAGTCCCCTAGCCGTCCCTTAGCCCGTCCGAATCCCACACGTGTCCCTTGGTAGTCCCACACTTGCGTCCCCTTGCCCGTCCCCCGTTTGGGGGCGTTTCCTAAAATCTTGCAAAGGGGGCGGTCCCCTTGCGTCCCCGATGCAGGGCGTCCACGATCGGAACCCGGGGATTTTAAAAGGGTGAAGCATCCTCGAGTAACCTTGCTTTTCTTTCCATTATTCAATTATCATCACGGTAACAAAAACGGAAGATAGACTGGACATATGCCAAAGCCAGAGACAAAAAGATTTACTTCAGATTGTCTTACAGAACTCATTGTCTTAGCTTTAATGCCCTTTTCAGGATGTAGATCTGGTATTTTTACTTCTGGGAACTTAAAATTTCCCTTTTCATCTACATATTCCTACTTATCCTCAAAGTAGTTATGAATGGCAGAAGAGAGAGAGCTACTAGCATTCACAGACCTTTGACTAGCCATTGCAAGTAGATCAGAACTTACTTGTGTGTTTCGATCCTTTTGCTGCTACATTTTCCGTCTTACTGCTCACCCTTCCACGCATATGGTCTTACTGCGGGTCCACAGCTACTCACGATCCTACTTTGCAGCTTTCAATTTCTAATCCAAGAACAATAGTTCACCCTTGGCTTAGAATTCTTTAGCTATTTTACTTATGAACAATATACAGAATTATGGCAATAAGAATGAGGAGGAACAAACCACCAATACAGCAGATCTTAGGGATAATAAGCTCTTTTGAATTAAAGCATTGAGTACATGATTCATCAGATCTAGATCCAAGAATAATATCAAAGATTGAAGCTATCTTCAGGCATTACAAACACAAAGCTCTGATACCAATTTGCGGAACATAGATATGGATGATTTTATTTGCAAAATTTTATTAAAACATGCATACAGATTTCTAATCATCCAGATCGCTTGCAGTGCAGGATGAGAGCATACATCTAATATGCCAAACCAATCCTAATGAACTCTATGCACTATGACGCTCTAGACTCCAACAAGCCAATTTTGAATGTCTAAGGCGGCTCTCTTTTCCCTTATTTATAGGGGAGTGTGGGTAATGCAACCTTAGAATTTTACAAAAATAATTTTTGAAATCCGACCATACGATAGTAACACGTCCCGACACATACCGCACCAAGGAGGAGACGGCTGTTAGGCAATCTATTAAAAACACCTAACTTGGTGGAGGGAAAAGGCAGTCACTTTTTGGACACCCATGAGTGAGAAGGGCCCACTTAACACTCATAAGTGGATACGAGGATCTTGCTTTTTATGACAGGGTTGCATCCTGTTGTCACGTCTTCACATGGGTGACATCACGGCACAAACATGCCCATGTGCTAACATCAAAAAGGGATAGGATCCATCAGATCATTAGGTAGTGGTGTATAGATAGAATTCCAATCTTCATGTCATGGATTGAAAACATAATCTAATTGGGCCACATAATGTTTTGAATAAGCACAATCTAACTCAATTCTTCTGGCAAGAGATGCAGGTCTAAGTTTGATTTCCATATCTTCAATTTTTACTTCTGGATGCCATCTGGATTCTAGAAGATAGAACTCAATCCTTGGGAAGTCGTATCCAATTTTGGGATAATGCATTAAGTACCGGTCCATGCATATGATCGTTCTTCTTGAAATAACCCTACCAAGGATTTTTGTTCCAATCTTACAATATTTCTGATTTTAGCTTGCTAACATTTCATCAAACACTTGGTATTCAAGCTATTATGAAGAATTCCTAATTGTAAACACTTGGAGCAATTGTATCTAAAATTCTAAATCATTTATCCATCGTAAACTCATTCCAACATTCATAAAATGTCTAAGGCATTTTGCCAAAAAGTTGATTCAACATTGAAATTTGGAGTAGTCTTTAACATTGCACGTCCAATTAGAAAACTTGATGATGCTCAATAATATAATTCATTTCCTTATATGAGTACCACAGCAAATATGAAACTTCATTGTTGCTTGCAATTAGAAATAACAAGCTTAGCTTTTGAAAATACCATTACTACTATCGTAAATTTCAGAACATACAAGCTGGAGAATATTATGTATCTGACCTTTAGTGACACTGTGGTACCTGTAGATGAAGATGCGCTACACAGAGATGTTGTGTGGAGAAGTATTGTATAATCAATTTCCAGCGCCCTGAGATGTTACACGTCTAAACAAAGGGATAGGCAGCACTCAGTATGCAACCCACAATTTGCTAAAGGCCCCTCGATAAGCTTAATGACTTCCTTGATTTGTCTTTATCTAAACTGGCAACTATAAACTAAGCACATAGGCTCCAAGGACCCGATAGAAATAAAGCAGTTGGAGCATCTCCTTGTCTTATTGATGATCTGGCCTATTTTGTCTTTTGTTCCCGGGCTGCTTGTCTTTATTCCCAAGCCAGTCGTGCTTTACATAAAAGCTACGCCTCCCTTATAATTTGGCGTCAATATACGAGCAAGCACTCCAATGTTTGTCTCTTTATGAGTAGCCGCTCATTACTCAATAGATCGCAATTCTTTATTTGGCTTATGCAGAAAACAATACATTTATAGAGATATCGAGCTAGCAAGCACCCAGGACTCGAAATCACCACCTTGTCCTTATCTCCTTATCTGGTACCTTATATATCCTTCGGGCAATAAGTTGGCTTTTCAAGGAAATGCCATGAATCCCACTTAGGCGGAAGACTTAATTTTCCACGATTTCTTACTTCTATGTTTGTCTTGATTTCTTAAGCAATCTTAACTGGTCTCTTCAATCTGCTCTTGTTACTGTAAACACTTGCAACATCACTGAGTTGGGGTTTCCGTCCCACTCACAACAACCAGGGGTTTTGTCCAGGGTAGTTCCCTTCCAAAGTTTGGTTGAGAGAAATTTAACAACAAAATAATATTTTTTTTGAATGATCATTCTTCAATAATTCGAAGCTTTTAATAGACCCAACGTTGCCAAATCCCAACTTCTAAAAAGCAGACGATTTCCTCCATAAAACTGAAGTTGCCAATTTTTAACTTCACAGAAGTTACCACTCATCTTTGAGGAAAGCATGTTTCCAATTTCATAAAATCAAACGATCTTATCCTTACCAAGATCGCTATAGATTAACTTAAGCAAAAATAGGATTTATCAAATTGAAGTGCCTCGAGGTCCCACCATTCATTAAAATGAATAATTAAATAAATTCAATGGACTATATATTTTCAAATTTTATCTAATTATCCCATATTCCCTTGAAATTGCTATTTTCCTGATCTCCAGAATTAAAAGATTAGAAAAATTCCTTCATAAAATACCATCACGTGAAGAGTGACATTACACTTCTCCATAGCTGAGGATGGATGAATTCTAAGAATTCTCTCATATCTGGATTAAATCGAGATACTAGTAGATCTGTATATTCTTCAAAAGAGTCTTGGTCAAAGCTAATTCTGCTAATGAAACCATATTTTAAATTTTTAAGTAAAGTCATCTTACTGTGCTTAGACCAATTCATTCCAAAGAAACCTCTAATGCATACATGGATCTGTCCATATCTGTTGCACCAATGCCTCAATGGAGCATTCTCCAATTCTAAGAGTTCTAAGAATTCCTTTTCTTCATCTGAATCAACAATTCCCTGTCCATGATAATACTGAATTGTTTGCCTCAACTCTCTAAACCATTTGTCTAGGAAATAGGATTCAAGAAGTAATTCCACAATATGATTGGGTAAGTTTCATTCCAAAGAAACCTCTAATGCATACATGGATATGTCCATATCCGTTGCACCAATGCCTCAATGGAGCATTCTCCAGTCCTAAGAATTCTAATAGTTCCTTTTCTTCATCTGAATCAACAATTCCCTGTCCATGATAATACTGAATTGTTTGCCTTAACCCTCTAAGCCATTTGTCTAGGAAATAGGATTCAAGAAGTAATTCCACAATATGATTGGGTAAGGCAAAGTGGTGACTATTCTATCTCCATCTTTCCTATGGAACATAGGGGTGCCATCTGATCTGTAAAAATCAGGTTCATTGAAGATTATCCCATGATATATGGATCCTGCAAGCTCTCTTGTTAGTGCATCAACCAATGGATTATTCTCTCCCTTTATCCATTCAATGTCAAAATCATAACTTATGAATTCAAATTACCATCTAGCAATCCTTCCCTAGGCAATATCCTTATTAGGCTTTTTCTTGAGCAGGCTTCTGATAGCCTGGCTATCTGTTCTGACAATGAATTTTACTGGCTTAAGAAATATTTTGAATTTCTCAATACCCTTTTTAACTACCAATATTTCCTTTTCAAAGATATGGTATCTACATTCTGTTTCAGTGAAGGTTCCAAATCGATAACCGCAAATACGTCTTTTTCCATCTTCTTCTTCCTGTATGAGCACAGCTGACCAAGTAGTGTCAGAAGAATCAATATAAAGAATTAATGGTAAATCAGGAACTGGAATTTGCAAATAAGGCAAATTTTGACATTTCGATTTAATTCTCTGACTGCCTCCGTGGCTTTGAGTGACCATCCTTCCTTGTTTTCCTTCAGGTGTTCCTAGATTGCTTTCCTATCTTCAGCAAGACCTTTATAAAATGGTGAGACATAATTCAAACAACCAAGAAACATTTGGATTTGTTTCTTGTAGAATATCGGGGAATTCCTGAATGGGTTGCAGAATATTGAAACAATTTTAGCTGGGAAAATTGCTTACATTAACAAAGGAAAAGATTACAATATATAGAGAAGGTAGATTATTGTAGACATTTAAGATGTCTAACTACCTCAACTACTACCTACTGTAGAAACAGTATATTATTGACCATTAACAATAGAGAAATATTATTCTAACACCCTCCCTTAATGGTCAATCGTCTAACTAGCCTATAGAAAACAATTTGCAGGTCTTTTGGTCACAAATTCTTCAGAACACTCTGCTGCTGCTGAGACCCTCCCTGGATCTACAAAATGTTAATGACCAAGAGTACCAAAAACCGTCCAGAAAAAAAAACAGAGAAGGCTGCCCCCTTCTTCAGAAAGCTCTGCAACAAGAGACAAGAGCCTACCACTGACTCTGCCACTTGAGAGGAGTCTGCCACCAACCCTCCCAGAAATTGCAAAACTACTGACCAAAAATCATCACAAAACGTCCAACCTGATGTTGGATAACAAAGTTGTCCCTCCTTGAAACTAGAGACACTGAGAACAGCTGCCACGATTTTGAGGAAAACTCGACAAACCCTCAAACTTTTGCAGATGAGCATGATGCCTAAGAACAGACTGCAAGAAGCCAGTTGTGCAGATGTTTGCCCCAGCAACTCAAGGTGCGACCAAAACAGACTGCAACAAAGTACGATTTTTGAGGAAAAAATTGCCAAACCCAAAAATCCCAAGATTACAAATCATCGTTTTTTCGGAAAAAAACGGTAAAAACCAAATATCGGAGAGCCCTCTCGAACAACAAAAACCTCAACTAGGGTATACAGGAAAAAACTCTTAATTTTTAAGGAGAAAATTATAAACCCTCCCGAAATTTTTTAAGGGAAAAAATTATGAAAATCCATTCAAATTTTTTAAGGGAAAAAATATTAAAACCCATACAGATTTTTTTAAGGGAAAAACTATTAAAAACCCAAAACATCGATTGTCGGCTGGAAAAACAGAGGGTTTGGAACTTGTTGATGTGTATTTTGTGACCGCACCAAACAGCAGAATAAAGTTTCCAATAGCTACTCTATTCTCTCTTGATCAAAGTTTCCTGCATGCTAAGATTGCGAGAGAGATCATACATTCAACTCCAAGGTTCCTTTATGCAGTGGAATAGATTCAGTTGGTTCGTTGTGATTCGCTGGTATCACGAGGGGGACTTACGTAATTGTTCTACAGCAGACAGCAGACTAAAGAGAAAAAGGGGTTTTCACGTGACTCGGGAGATTAATCAATGAAGTGCAAATTTCCTATACTAACCAGAAAAGTGCGGAATTGAATGGTTGCAGGGATTAGAAAATCTATATTCTAACCTAGGCGCGAGACGTGGAGATCAACCTCAGCAAACTTCAACCAGACTATGCTTTGCATCTCTTCGGACAGCTTCCACACAGCCGGTGCAATCTTCAAGGGAGTAGCTAAAGGTATTCAAATCACAATTCGACATAAAGACACCATCACAACAACGCATGCCAACATGTGAATCATAATCGAAGTTAGGTTCAAAGTTGGGAGGGCTGACAGACACCAATCTTGGTTCTTTCAACCTCGGAGCGCTCAAAGGAAGAATGTACGGACAAGGTGGCCATCATCCATCAATTACAGCACACAATATTATGAAAAGCGGACTCTATGCAGCTGTTGGTTTTCCACCAGCACTTCAGTGTCCGGAGCTGATTATGGAATGCACTAATTACTATAGGCCTGATCACAGAACAATTGCCTCTCCTGATGGCAAGTTGTTCGCCAACCTCACGCCAAAAGCTATAGAAGAAGCATTTGGGATTCCAACTTTTGAGAAGATGTTGTACAAGACAAAAGAAAGAGTGGACAAGATGTACGCCTCATCCTTCGAAAGATGTGCTAAGAGAATAAATACAGTTTGGATGCGGAAGCCAAGGCCTCCTCGCACAAAGTTACCCAAACAAATTATCTCTAAGGACTTGAAGCAAGAATGTTGTGACCTGATTATGATGCTTAGCTAGGTGAACGGAAGCTCCCAAGTGTATATTTTTGAGCCTTGGATGTTTTATTACATCAACGTAGTAATGGAGGGGAAGGATTATGTTGATTGGGCAAGGATGATCAGTGATAATATAGATGAGCAATTCAGGCACCTAAGGAGGACAAGGATATTCTATATGAGCTCATACGTCATCTATATGCTGGCTCGAATGACGAAGTATAGAGGAATGATTTATAATGAGCCAATTAGAAGTGGTCCTGATCAATTCAAGATTCATGAAGCTTGCCTGCAGTTGCACTTAACCAGCACTTCTCACTTTAAAAGGGTGAACGATGCTTTTACTATGCATATAACAAGGAGTCTTCAGCAAAGAATATCTAAGGAGGCCTAGCAGTTGATTGAAGAGTACGGATATTGGTTCATCCAATTTCCAAAGTTCACCTACATTAAGCTGCAAGGCTTCACCTCTTATGCATACAGATTACCAAGGTACCCCACCGATAGGATGGTGATGTTAGAAGTATCTAGGCAACTTCTTGCCTACGATAAAATCCAGAAGAAGAAAAAGAAAGGAGGACTGAACTACCCTATTGTTATGGGGAATTCAATTGAGGAGTGTCCATCTTTATAGGCAGCCCGAGAAGTTGAGGACTTATTACAATTCTTCCACCTCACTCTCCACACCAGCAGACAGGATTTTGATCCATACAGAAATATCAGAGGGGTGCAGGGTGTGAAGCATAGGCATAGGGCTCACATTGAGGATTTTTGGGCTAATGCAGAGGATGAAGCTGAAGTTAGAAAGAGAATGTTTACTCGGCTACCTCTTAAGTTGATCAGAGAGTGCGAGGTTATTCCAGTCCCGGACCAGGTGGATGAGGATATCAATATTATTCTACAAGATTATGAGTCGATGAGAGACACGCTAGTCCCACCACCTAATTGGTCAGAGCCAGAGATTACGGACTTGGACATGTTGTGCATTCCAGTCCTGACATTTACAAGGGGCTGGGTGGAGAGGCATGTTCACAGACTCAAAAGAAAATCAATAGCTCTCACCTACAACCTCATGGGCGATCAGAGGCCGCCAACAGCGAGAAAGAGGAAACAGGCTACCCAAGCTTCAGGGCCGCAAGAGGAGGTTCCAGTTCAGCCAGTGCCTCGAGAAATGGAGTAGGCATCACCCACACAATTACTGACTCACTCTTCGAGTGTGCAGGAGGTTTCGTTGTTCGCAAGTCAGAGGGTTAGATTGGACGAGGAACGCGAGATGGAGGAGGTGAATCAGCCATTAACTAGGGAGCCAACTAGTCAAAGTGTTAATGCTCCTAGGAATGAGAGCCAGCAGGAGGAAGATGAAGAGATGGCAACGGACACTCGCTTGGAGCATATGATCGAGGCAACTTTTGAGGATGAAAATACTACGAAGCCCGAAGCTCAAGGTTTGAAGGAGTATGCTCAACATTTAGAGGAGGATGCGCAGCACATGGAGACAGATAAGCCTCAACAAAATTTTGCTAGAGAGGAGGCTCGTGAAGAGGAAGCAACAGAAGAGCAACCACTTGTCATCTGCAACACATAGCATGTGGTACCGGATTGGCTCACAAGTAGGATGAGAAAAGATCCTGAAGATGACACCGACCCGGCAATAGAGATGGACGAATTCCTCAATAGAATAAGTGGGTCCCCAAAGAAGAAAAGAGCTAGAAAATATTCAAAGATAGAAACAGATAGATCCAGTTCGCGCACGCTTCATGTTGTTGTGCCTAGAGAGGAGTGTGATCAAGACGAAGAGATGTCGAAAAACTATGTGGTCACCATTGTTGAGCTAGGTCGTCCCACAGGAGCACAGGTAATTGTGGAAGCTGACAGCTCCTTTCAGGCGTTGAAAGACAAATTGCTTCGAAAAGAAGAAATATAAGAAGTTGAAAAAGGAGCATAGGACGTTGATTGGCTACGTACAACACTTAGCACGTCCGTGTGGACAAGAAAATCCAATGGTAGACCTTCCAGTGGAGCTTCCAAGAGAATTAGTTAATGGGCTCGAAGAGTTGAAGAAAACAGTTCAGGAGGCAGCCAAATGAGTTGGCAGTGTCCGTATTGAGGCCGAGAGGTTCATTGAGGATCTTGTCTCTTCTTTTCAGCATGCCTCTAGCATCCTTGCACGTATGGAGAACATTGATCAAGCTTGGAATGAGACTCACATTTATCAGGACAAGACCATTCCTCGCTTGGCAGCCCTTATGCATATGCTTGTGCAGACTTTGATTGAGGGAGGAGTAATCCAAGAAGATCGGTATGATTTTCCAGGCTGGTATTCTTCAGCATTCGCTGGCCGAGGCTTCTTCGATACGGCACAGGCAGAGTCAATCAGAGTGAGAAAGGCCATGGGGAACATTCAAGAAGGGGTCTTCAACACACTTGAGGCCTTGTTCACAAAACGGCTAACTCCTGAGGAGGTGACATTAGATGGCTTGAAGGGCGGTTTGTACCCTTTCTTTTCTGAAGTGAGATCGTTTGTCCAAGTTGATTTTGAGAACGTTTCCACTTTCTCCAACATCATTCAGAGTACTCAGGAAGCCATTGAAGCCTGGAGAAAATCTTGTATTCGGCAGGAGCAAACAATCACCATCCTCGAGTTCCAGCTCAACCTCACCCCGTCCATTTCAATTCAGGAAGTTGAGGCAGTGTTGGCCAAATTTGTTGAATTTGTTGTCAGAGAGAAGAACAGTGGGAATGTGTTCCTGGACGAGAATCTTTTGGAAGGGTAGTGGGCATTAATTGCCCATAGTGGTCAAAGGGAGGAGTTTGTCATTTTGTGCTCATTTATTACACCACTCCTCCACCTTCTGGCGGTTTTTAGGATGGAATCTTGACCAGGGCTTGTGTGGCTCAATCTGAGCCATCCATTGAAATTGGCCAACTATAAAAGGGGCATCCCCGCTCATTTGTACATTATTAGAGATTAGATCATTAGAATCAGATAGAGATAAAATCATAGAGCAGAGAGATTGATAGCATAGATTGGTAGCATAGATTGAAGAAGGAAAGTTTTCCAATGAATGCCTTGTAAGAAGTTGTTGTGAACACTCTCATAATAAAAAGAGTTATCATTGATGGTGGTTTCATCTTTTGTTGCAAGTAGCTAGCAAGATTTCTTCGTCCTTATGATTCACGTAGGATCTTAAAGTAACATAGATTTCATTCCATGCACATAGATAGTTGTGGAATGCGGTGTTTGATTCAAGCAAGCTTCGATTGATCCATACCACTAGCGAGTTTACTGATGGTGGACTTGCCTTGCGTGGTCAACTGGAACCCTTTGAACCTAACTTCGATTATGATTCACATGTTGGCATGCATCGTTGTGATGGTGTCTTTATGTTGAATTGTGATTTGAATACCTTTAGCTACTCCCTTGAAGATTGCACCGGTTGTGTGGAAGTTGTTCGAAGCAAGGCAAAGCATAGTCTAGTTGAAGTTTGCTGAAGTTGATCTCCACGTCCCGCACCTAGGTTAGAACATAGATTTTGTAATCCTTGCAACCATTCAATTCCGCACTTTTCTGGTTAGTATAGGAAACTTGCACTTCATTGATAAATCTCCCAAGTCACGTGAAAACCCCCTTTTCTCTTTAGTCTGTTGTCTCCTGTAGATCAATTACGTAAGTCCCCCTCGCGATACCAGCAAATCACAACGAACCAACTGAATCTATTCCACTGCATAAAGGAACCTTGGAGTTGAATGTATGATCTCTCTCGCAATCTTAGCATGCAGGAAACTTTGATCAAGTGAGAATAGAGTAGCCGTTGGAAACTTTATTCTACTATTTGGTGTGGTCACAAAATACACATCAACAAAACCCTAGCCGCTAGAACAAATCTGCACAAAAACTAAGGCATGGAAAATGAAGCACCCAGAAAAATCAAAGACCAACCCATTTGAGATCACGAAAAACCCACTAAGAATCTGCAATTGAAAAAAAATTCCTCCTTGAAACAGAGGGTCAAAACCCTAGACGAACTTTCTGAAACCCTAGGCGGCCATTAATAAACCAGAAAATTGCAGAAAATGGATTGAAGTCTTCTGAGATCACAGTACAAAGTTTGCAAAAACCTTGGGCGCCCACGAAACCTCGAAAAGGATGAAAATCGCATCCCAAAATACGCCAGAAGTCTACAAAAAACACCTGTTCAAACAGCAGAAAGAAAAAAAGCGTTTAAGCTCAAGGCAGTGACCAGAAGAAACATGTCTCAGTACCCACGCGGCCAGAAAGGAGGACGCAAAGCTGTCTCGCGCAGATTTCATAATCAAAAAACTGAAGAAAGCGCGGCTAGAATTTATAACAATCGCAGCCACGTTAGGGCACGAATCGTGTCTGATACAGAGGTAGAAACACAGTCAGAAGAGGCCTTAACTCGTGCCCAAAAGGAACAGAAATTGTGCACCATTTTTTTAGCATAAAAACGCCAAATCCTGTCACAAACCAGAATCATGCGTCGCTCAGAGAGAAAAGAAAACGCGTCTTCTCAAACAAAAAGTCGCGGCTCATACACAGAGGAAAACGCGGCCCTAGAGCGAGCAAATCCACGCTCACTCAGAAACACATGCAGGCAAAAGCGCGAGTATGTAAGAAATCGTGCCCCAGAAGACATGAGGACGCCCAGATCTGCAGAAAAACATGAGAAGAAAGTCGCATGGCCAAAAAACGAACCAGACAAATCCGCCTAGAAGACAAGTCAAAACCCTTCACGGGTTTGAGCACAAAAATCTGTCTTTGCAACCTCCAGAATCCTGAGCCCTCCCGTGAGGGAGACGAGCTCAGTCTGGCTCTAATACCATGAAACAATTTTAACTAGCAAAATTGCTTACATTAACAAAAGAAAAGATTACAATATATAGAGAAGGTAGATTACTGTAGACATTTAAGATGTCTAACTACCTCAACTACTACCTACTGTAGAAACAGTATATTATTGACCATTAAGAATAGAGAAATATTATTCTAACAAATATGGGGCTGTAACTGAATTTGTCCTTTATTTAAATGCAATCCTAGAAAATCAAGTTGATCTTTACCAATCACCTTTTTCTTGGCTAATAAGCATATTCCATGCTTTTTCATAGCTGCAAAGAGTTCTTCAAGATGTTGCAAGTGATCAGCTGTTGAATCAGAAAACACGATTAATGTCATCAATATAAACTACACAAAAATCTTTTAAATGTCTAAGTGCCTAGTCCATTCTTCTTTGAAAATATGTTTGTGTTGTACAAAGACCAAATGGCATGACATTCCATTCATATAATCCTTGTGGGACTGAAAAGACAGTCTTATGTCTATCTGATTCTTTTACCTTTATTTGTCAAAATCCTGATTTGCAATCAAACTTTGAATACACCTTCTTGTTGGTAGCTCTTCTAATCAGATCAGCGCTGATAGGTATTGGATAATTAAATAGAAGGATGATATCATTTAGAGGTTGTAATTGATGCAAAATCTCTTCTTACCTCTTTCCTTCTCAGTGCTTTTGTTTACCAAAAATGATAGACAAGAGAATAGACTTTTACTAGGACGTATGAAATGTCCTTCAAGTAATTCATTCAAGTGCCCATCCATCTCTTTTACTTCTGACGGGCTCATCAAGTATGCTGGTTCATGTGGAATCATAGATTGACATTCCAGCCGCAACTGAATTTCACATTCCTCATGTTCTTGTGACCAAAACTATAAGGGGTTCATGCTACAGCATTCAGATTCAAATTTGTTTTTTATTTCATCAAACATATTGGTAGATGATTCTATTAATTCCTTGACTGACTCCTTTTTCCCTCTTTTCTCACTCTGCTCAAACTTATGATTTACAATCTTAAGTGCAAGAATTTCTATTTGGCCATCTTCATGCCTCAAAGAAATTTTATGCTTCCAAAACTGAATCAATTCATACTTAGTGAGAAATAGATAAGCTAACAAGACATCATCTTCAAGGTCATCATTGTATTCAATGAAATCTGTAACAAACATTTTTCCCATAATTTCCACATATACATCTTGAGCATACCTTCCCATGTGAATCCGTTCTCCATTAATAGCATAGCTGTGAGGAAGGTTTGGTCTTGGCTTCCAAAATTTAGGTGGGATGGCATTTGTTTTTGCCAAGGACCTAGAAGATCCTATATCAACAAAGACACCCATGCCCTAGTTCTACAAGTTTTTTAGTAGATTCCCATGCTTCTGTTTCTTGTAATCAATTATAACCAGAGAAATCTAAATCTACATCAAACTGATTATCTACAGTATTTACAATATTATAACCAGAGAAATCTAAATCTACTTCATCAAACTGATTATAACCACTTGCAGAAAACAAATGCCATCCCACCTGAATTTTGGAAGCCAAGACCAGACCATCCTCACAACCATGTTGCTATGCTATTAATGGAGAACGGGTTCACATGGGAAGGTATGCTCAAGATGTACATGTGGAAATTATGGGAAAAATGTTTGTTACAGATTTCATTGAATACAATGACCTTGAAGATGATGTCTTGTTAGGTTATCTATTTCTCACTAAGTATGAACCGATTTAGTTCTAGAAGCATAAAATTTCTTTGAGGCATGAAGATGGCCAAATAGAAATTCTTGCACTTAAGATTGTAAATCATAAGTTCGAGCAGAGTGAGAAAAGAGGGAAAAAGGAGTCAGTCAAGGAATTAACAGAATCATCTACCAACATGTTTGATGAAATAAAAAACAGATTTGAATCTGAATGTTGTAGCATGAACCTCTTACAGTTTTGGTCACAAGAACACGAGGAATATGAAATTCAGTTGTGGCCAGAATGTCAATCTGTGATTCCACATGAACCAGCATACTTGGAGCCCGTCAAAAGTAAAAGAGATGGACAAGCACCTGAATGAATTACTTGAAGGACATTTCATACGTCCTAGTAAAGTCCATTCTCTTGTCTAGCATTTTTGGTAAACA